>CASHTH010001860.1:0-115343 GCA_030341885.1 Geodia barretti
TTTTTTACACAGGCTTTGATACTTCATTGTACACTTTTTTTATTTTATTAACCTCCACACGATGTCAGAGTGTCCTTTATTAAGAGCTTTGGTACAGTATGAAGACAACACTGTCCATACCATAATGTGCATGAAATGATATTTCACTCACGTTCGCCCGCTAATAGTGCATATATAGCCTTATTTTGTATGCATGCTGGGCGTACCGAGTGGGTCTGTGGTCTGCGATGAGTCTGCACCCACAAGAGCTGCAGCCTGTGGAGAGCTTGAGGGACCTGCCATTTCTGGAAGGGTACATACAGGGCTGTAATAATTAAATAATAGGCACCTAAAGAGAACGATATAAATCCTTTGAAGACACAGGTTTCAACATGTACATTGGTTCTCTATATAGATAAACAAGCACCAACTGTGGCTAGTGTAGTTAGAGATCACGGCACAGTTGTAAATAGTATGTAGTAGCTATATTATACCTTTCATCTTTCAGATAAAAAGCACAACTGTAGCTAGAGATCACGCACAGTTATATACGTAGTAGCTATATTATACCTTTCATCTTTCCAGCAATGTGAGAAAGCCCTGTGATGTTCCTCAGAAACTCTACAAACTGATCGAAAACCTTCCCTCCCTCGGTTTCAACCTTATTCAGTGCCAGTGCTACCAGATCGTCTGTTGACAAGTCTGCAGTCGGCTCGATCCACTCGTTAGCCCTCATCTTCCGCAGGAGCTTTGTCTTTGCTACCGCATCATCGTCGAGGACGTCTGATAAAGTGTCAGAGTTGACTAGGAGGGCTTTGTACTTCGTCGTCCCTCTCCCGCTGGCCATGGCATGCGCCAGCTAGACCCCGCCCAACAGTATTACCGTGTGCGCATGCGTAAGAATTTTAAAGATGCGCGCGACGATCGATCGCAGATGCTGTATTCGATAACCTTTTTGATCACCCTTGCGAGAACGAAGAACACTTGCTCGCGCGCCTACGGTGCAGTAAACAACATTGTGCACATGCCACGGTCGAGCATGATCTGTATCTATACGTGTAACGTGCGTGTCGCGGGCAAACCGTTCAGCGCATGCGCATAATATCTACCCCACACCGCGCGCGCCACCATTGTGAAGTACATGCAGCAGTGACATGTAGCTGTGGAATCTACAACAGTATGTTTGCATGACGGGTGGGGAATTGGCAAACGTTATAGAGAATCAAACTTTAATTTTTCTTCTTTGGACAGGGCACGACTTACAAATCCTAGCAGCTACATCACGAGGGACAGTATATATTATAGAGCAATCATATTATCATCATCATAAATAGTTATGATACAACAACAAAACCAACTCTTCGGTAGGAGTACATATAACATTGTATATACACAGTGTGTTTGGGTTGTGTTATGATATATACACTGCGCAAGGGGGCGGGGTGTAGTGTATATATAATACACGAAGTACGGCAGTATGACTGTGAACTACTAGATGGAAGGTGTCTATTTCATGAAGGAAAGTAGTAGCAGCGTGTCCGCGAGTGTGCACATTTGGTTACATAATAGACTAGAAGTGGTAGGAAATCATCAAATCTGTGGGCAAGATAACAAGATAGCAGTGTTGAAAACGGCTCATTCTTACTTCTTCGACACATTCACAAGGTGCTTATGCTCAGGTGGCTGCCATAGCACTAGGGCCATAGACCACGCACCCAGAGCAATGGGCGCTTATAATATTGGAAAAGCTGTAACTTACATGTGAGCTAGAGTGTATTGAGGTGATGACATCATTTGAGGTGATGACATCATGGGAAGTCATGTGATCACAGTGAGAGTTGACAATCTGGTCTGGCTGTCTCGAGTCCTGTAGGTGTATATACAAGAAAGGCTGGTGGCTGGTAGAGGGAGAATTCATCTCAAATGTATGGGCATAATGCAGGATGACAGTCATCCAAGTACTACCGTACTTGGTGATATACCTGTGTTGAGGCCTCGGGTCCCTGACCATTAGTCTTTCCAACTTCTTTATCATCTCGTCTCTTCCCTCCCCCGCCCTCGCTCCCTCTTTTCCACACGTTTACGACGCCGCCATTACTGGACTGGGCTCTCTCCGAGGAACCCGGCTGGACGTGGTGGTTCGTGGTGACTTCTCTCCCCGCCATCTTCTGGGACGTCTCTGAATCAGCCACTGAGGCTGTCGCCGCCTCTCGCTCATCTGGAGTAACACACGTAGCATTATGTGACCCGCTCTGGGAGAAGGCTACCACTTGGCGCAAAACTCCAAAATTGCGTTACACGTATCATTGGAATGCGCAACGCACGCTGCATACGAAGAAAACCGTACCTTCGTGGCTGCTTCCGTTCGAGTGCTATATGCAGTGCACACCCTTCCATGCTACATAGGTCATAGTTTTCACTCGAGTTTGCTACATACGTGCATAGCTGAAAATCTATATTTGGTATATACCTATTCCCAGAGTGGGTCACATATAATATGAGGGAGCGTAGGTAATATAAAATTGCATCAGGAACACATTGTTGGTCGCGAATGAAACCTAGAAATGCAAGCAATCTTTGCTCGTGGACAAACTCGGCGCTGACCTGGTAGAGACGAGGCACTCTGAGGCCGGGTGGTGGCAGTACTGCTACTGGCAGTGGGCGGAGTTTCGGGGGCCCTCTTGTTGTGGGGGGCCGACTGCACCCGTGGTCTGGTGTCTGAGATTGGCGGGAACTCGCTCAGAGGTGGTGGGGGCAGGGCCGGGCCTGTCTTCCTAGTCAGTTTAGGGTCTGTTGTGAGAAAGGAGGGATAGAGAATGTATATTATTATACCACGTCTTCTTAGGAGTATAGCACGCAGAAGTGGGCCACTTTTATGATCTTGCAACTGATGAACATGTATATATATATATAGTACATGTATATACACACATTTTCAGCAAAAATGCTATTGTTTTTGTACTACTATATCTCACAAATAACGTAGTTTGTACTCTTTATTTTCAGAAATAATGTGGTTTGAGTACTCTGCGCCCTAGAGAGCGCTAGTATATAACCAGTAAGCCTAGCTAAAGTTCCAGAACACACCATTAACTACGAGGGCCAGACTGATGTAGGCATGCTGGTAGAAGCCGAGGTTGAGACACACTCTGCAGTTGAAATTGCCGTTCACGTTCTCTGGACTGGCCCGCACTGAGAAACACAGCCGACCTGCATTAGTACAATACAACCAGAACTTGAACATGAAAAGTGAAATGTAAAAATCTCAAATGTATGGGCACAATGCAAGATAACCTGTGTATATATGTACTACTGTACTTGGTTATATTATACCGCAGCTTAACACTTATCCAGCCACTGACACAAATGTGTTCAGAGCCTCCATAAGTCCATAAGAATTTATATGGAGTCATAATACTAGGCGCTAATACTTTATACATCAATTTCAGCTTATTTAAGCAGATAGCATGGTGTCCAAAGGGTTTTAACCTAGTGAAGCGATCTTGCCTATAGTTATCCTAATGCAAGATTTATGTGTATGCTGCATAATGCTATAGATTACGAAATTTTACACTTGCGCTCGCTCGCTAAAAATGTGTTAAACTCGTTATAAGAATGGTTACCTAACAAGATGGCATCAGCAGCAGTACTCGCCACCCAGTTTGCTCTGTCACTCTGTAGAGAAATTAACAATTATAATGATTGGGGGCAAGAGAGAGGAACGAGAAGCGAATGAGGGAGGGAGAGAACGATTGTTTAGGATGAAAACAAAGGAGGAAGGGAAGAAAGGAGAGAGGAGAGAGGAGGAGGAGGAGGAGGAGGAGGAGGAGGAGGAAGAAGAAGGTGCGGCAGACGGAACAAGCAAGCAGAGGGCCGTGGTTTCGAATCCCACCCAGGACAGCTCTTCTTTTTTCCTTGCAAAAGAGCTCTTTCTTGGGCGTAGTTGACTTGTTTTATACCTCGTTTACAGTACATGCTACAGTATAAATATGGTAGCTCCCGGGGGACATGAAAAGTGGGTCACACCTGGCCTTCTTTGCTTTTTTCTTTGCCTTTCTACCTCGTTTATGTCACATGCTACCGTACTCAGTAGCTCCCAGGAGACATGAATAGTGGGTCGTACCTGGCATTTCCCTTCGACCAGAGCGTTGGCATCCTCCAGGTCTGTGATCTGGAACACGGGGTTCTGACTCTTGAGATGGATTCCAAACAGTGTCTGCCAGTGCTGGACACACAGAGAATGAGATGCAGTACACGGGGCACTGTTACGTAATATTGCATAACAGTTCCAGAATGGGATGAACAGTAGTATTATGTACATGTAGAAAATACCATGACTGTGATGCCAAGAGAAAAAAGATGGGAGCTCAGGACAGCTGTTTCGGGGGCTTGTTGGCCCTCATCAGCAGAGCATACTGCAACTTCTCTCTCTGGCATCACGAGTTTATAAAGGCTACCAGGAGCGCAGCACTTGTACACGTGTGAGGAATTAGACAAATGGAAATAGAGAGTACTTAATAGTAACATGCAGGTTCAGTCGTTGAAGTGTAAGGTCAGATGAGCGATAATACAGTGCAACAGGTTTTGTGTGCAGAGGATTTGTCACCTCCCAACCATGACAGAGAGCACATTAGAAAACCATGATGCAGGTATATACAGTATACACACATCTCATTGACTCGCTCTGTCCAACAGTACATGTGTGTATGTGTGCACATGCAGTCGTACAGTACCCGTCCCTGAACAGTACATGTGTGCACATGCAGTTGTACAGTACCCGTCCCTGAACAGTACATGTGTGCACATGCAGTCGTACAGTACCCGTCCCTGAACAGTACATGTGTGCACATGCAGTCGTACAGTACCCGTCCCTGAACAGTACATGTGTGCACATGCAGTCGTACAGTACCCGTCCCTGAACAGTACATGTGTACACATGCAGTCGTACAGTACCCGTCCCTGAACAGTACATGTGTGTAATTGTACACATGCAGTCGTACAGTACCTGTCCCTGAACAGTACATGTGTGCACATGCGGTCGTACAGTACCTGTCCCTGAACAGTACATGTGTGCACATGCAGTCGTACAGTACCTGTCCCTGAACAGTACATGTGTGCACATGCAGTCGTACAGTACCCGTCCCTGAACAGTACATGTGTGCACATGCAGTCGTACAGTACCCGTCCCTGAACAGTACATGTGTGCACATGCAGTCGTACAGTACCCGTCCCTGAACAGTACATGTGTGCACATGCAGTCGTACAGTACCCGTCCCTGAACAGTACATGTGTGCACATGCAGTCGTACAGTACCCGTCCCTGAACAGTACATGTGTGCACATGCAGTCGTACAGTACCCGTCCCTGAACAGTACATGTGTGCACATGCAGTCGTACAGTACCCGTCCCTGAACAGTACATGTTGTGCACATGCAGTCGTACAGTACCTGTCCCTGAACAGTACATGTGTGCACATGCGGTCGTACAGTACCTGTCCCTGAACAGTACATGTGTGCACATGCAGTCGTACAGTACCTGTCCCTGAACAGTACATGTGTGCACATGCAGTCGTACAGTACCCGTCCCTGAACAGTACATGTGTGCACATGCAGTCGTACAGTACCCGTCCCTGAACAGTACATGTGTGCACATGCAGTCGTACAGTACCCGTCCCTGAACAGTACATGTGTGCACATGCAGTCGTACAGTACCCGTCCCTGAACAGTACATGTGTGCACATGCAGTCGTACAGTACCCGTCCCTGAACAGTACATGTGTGCACATGCAGTCGTACAGTACCCGTCCCTGAACAGTACATGTGTGCACATGCAGTCGTACAGTACCCGTCCCTGAACAGTACATGTGTGTATGTGTACACATGCAGTCGTACAGTACCCGTCCCTGAACAGTACATGTGTGCACATGCAGTCGTACAGTACCCGTCCCTGAACAGTACATGTGTGCACATGCAGTCGTACAGTACCCGTCCCTGAACAGTACATGTGTGTATGTGTGCACATGCAGTCGTACAGTACCTGTCCCTGAACAGTACATGTGTGTATGTGTACACATGCAGTCGTACAGTACCTGTCCCTGAACAGTACATGTGTGCACATGCGGTCGTACAGTACCTGTCCCTGAACAGTACATGTGTGCACATGCAGTCGTACAGTACCCGTCTCTGAACAGTACATGTGTGCACATGCAGTCGTACAGTACCTGTCCCTGAACAGTACATGTGTGCACATGCAGTCGTACAGTACCCGTCCCTGAACAGTACATGTGTGCACATGCAGTCGTACAGTACCCGTCCCTGAACAGTACATGTGTGCACATGCAGTCGTACAGTACCCGTCCCTGAACAGTACATGTGTGCACATGCAGTCGTACAGTACCCGTCCCTGAACAGTACATGTGTGCACATGCAGTCGTACAGTACCCGTCCCTGAACAGTACATGTGTGCACATGCAGTCGTACAGTACCCGTCCCTGAACAGTACATGTGTGCACATGCAGTCGTACAGTACCCGTCCCTGAACAGTACATGTGTGCACATGCAGTCGTACAGTACCTGTCCCTGAACAGAGATGGTCCAGGTGAAGGAAGCGGACGCGTCTGTCAGGATTGCCTTCAGCGGTTCCTTCACCGATACTCTCAGGGTGGTGTACTGCGTCACTCTCTAATATGGAGAGATGCATTGAAATGGTAGACTGTATGTAGTATATATATAGCACAATGTACAGAGCAATCATGGTAGGTAATATTGGAGTATTCACTCCATCTTTGTACAATGGCAGGTACTGTATGTGTATATAAGGATGTACGTATATTTGGTACACTTGGTATAGTGGCACTTTCCATAATGAAAAATATAGTTTCAGGAGAGGATGCGATGGGGTTCAACTTAACGCTATTAGAAAGTATAAGGATTATATATATACGGTAGTGTTCATGCAATAACTGACGTGTATGTAGCGTATTAAAGACTTTGACAAAGTTCCTAACACACACGTTGGGGGTTAGACAATGGCTTACAGATGCCATGTGTTGTTATTATGGCTAGGTTCGCAATTTGTCGCTTTGCCCTGTCGCGCCGTGCAGCATCGCGAGAATAGAAATCTTCGCAGCGCGACAGGGCAAAGTGCGACATAATTGTGAGCCTAATGCAGGTGTTACAGTACGTGTGTGTACAGGATATGGACCTCAGCCTCGATGGGAGATATGAGGAGGTCGTCCTGCTGATCAGAGAAGAGAGGCAGGGGCTTCCGGGTGGCCTCCCTCTTGTTGTGGTGCTCGACTCGACGCAGCTGCTCGGCAAACTCGTCGGCAAAGTGTGGCTGGATGCACTCGAGACGACTCAGCGTGCAGCTGTAGCCACTGGAGACAAGGAAGAAGACACGTGTACAGTGTAATGTAATTCATGGTGGAACATAGTTATTCAACTACTCGATAGAAAACTGTTTCTCAAACTGCGAAATTTGCAAACCTACATGTTTCCCACATCACCCATGTAGGCTATTGGGTATTCCATAAAGCCGTACTTAATTTGTATGTGTCCAAGCTCAATAAGTACACAATATGTACACATGTATGTATACAGTATCTCTGTATGTATATATACATAGTGTGTACATACGTGGCATTTTTTAGCTACAGCAATCAAACTGTTTGATATCGAGACCCTAGGCCCTAGCCCTACTTAGTCAATACACTTAAGTATCGAGGCCCTAGCCCTACTTACATAGTCAATGAAAACTCACTTGACGCAGAGTTTCATGAGTTCTCTGGGTTGACCTGGTGGTGGGGGTAGGTTCTTCCAAATAGTGCTCGCCCCGCAGTCCCGCAGGAGTGTGCTGATGTGTGCCGCGGTCTTGCAGTGTCGCCGTAGCGACTGGGGGTCGGGGAACGAGAGGTAGCAGAGGAAGCACTTGTGAGGGCGTGTGGGGGAGTGAGGAGGGGAGAGGGAGGAGGTCGGGGAGCTCGAGATCTCTGACGTTGGCTGCAGAGAGTAACACACAGTACGTTACATTATACGACATTATACACAGGTCAAAGGGATATGCATTGCCGGATTATAAGATTTGTTGCGGAATACAAAGCAGTGTTTCCCGCAGCATTAATATACTGCAAAGGAGAGTGGAACCCCTCTAATCAAGACAAAACAGGTTAAGTCCTTATCATCATAAATGGTGTCTGGTAGGTAAAAGAAAAAGAAGATTACTGTTCTAGCTAAGAAGATTATGTTCGAGCTATTATAGACTCACATAAGGGATGGTGTTGCCGGTGGAAGAAGGATCAGCCATCGGCTGTGCCGGACCCTTCATCTTCCTCCTGGTTGCCGACGACAATGGCCCCCCGCTCATCACTCCAGTCACAGTGGGCAGAGGGTTAACCATCATCGGAGGCACCGTAGTAAGAACGGGGAGGGTGGGTAGAACGGGAAGCCCACCGTTTGTGATGTAAGGGTACACTGCCATGGCGTTGGGGTTAAGTCCGCTGGGGTAGGCGCTGGAGCGGGAGTCTGCGCGGAGTAGAACTGTTCTTGGGGTAAACTCCTTGGCGTTAACGTCGAGGCTTTCACGGCGGGGTATAGCAGGCAGAGTACCTGCGTCCAACGGTGTTTGAGGTGTTGAGCCCGGATGACTGTTCCCCGGCGTGGATGTCGCCGTGGGGATGTTTTCGCTAGATGAGGATGAGGAAGTTGGTTCGGAGTTTTGTTGTTCTGTTGGCGGTTTGTCAGTGGCGGACTGAGCACCAGTGGTCTCACTCACGGCAGTGGTAGACTTGCCGATGATACCTGTTGAATCGTCCGTTACGGCGGCAATGTCGTTGCTTTTCGCTCCACCTCCCTCTTTCGCGAGGTTCTCCTCCGCTCCGTCGACAACAAATCCCGAAGACGAATCGAGACTACTGTAGGGGGGAGATTCCCCGTGCCCCTGGTGATTGTCAGAATCAACTACCACCTGGCCGTCAATCGTAGACGAGTCCTTCTTGATGGTAGAGGGCTGTTCTTGGACGTCAGGCCAGTTCTCCGGGCGAGCGCTGCTATTGCTTGATCGGTACCTGTTGTGCTCCGCATGCAGTAGCTCTTCGTCCTTCAGTGTTTGCTGAGTCAGAGCATCCGGTGTCTTCCTGTTCGTTTCAGGTCCTGCTGCGTTCTCCTCGGACTCGGTTTGAGCCTCGGACGACGTGGTCCCGGAGTTCTGATCGTCGACGGTGTCTTGCACGCCGGACAAATCAACGTCTGCGTTGACAGCGGGCTCGTTACCACTCGCAGGTGAGAGGAGACCGGGATTAGGGTTCTGCTTTCCCACGTCCCCCGTACCGCCTGCGTTCTGTCTGAGCGCCGGGAAGAAATCGAGTGTACAGTCGTCGCTGTCGCTCACGTCAAACGGCGGGGCGGTGCTGTCACTGCTCTGCAGTGCAGCGTTGGTACTGGACCCGTAGAATATCAGAGGGTCGTGGAACAGGGACACTGGTGCAGAGGGGAGTCCGTTCTGCTCCACCACTTGCGGAGGAGGCTGCTGCGACGAAGCAGGTTGCGGCTGTTGAAGAGCCTCGGGAAACGGGTTCTCAGAGGTTATCTCTGTCAGGGAGGATTGGAGCGACTCCGAGCTCCCTGGAACGGAGCCCGTGTCACTGGACTCGCCTCCTCCGCTGGTGAGACTGGCTGAGACGTCGCTCTGGTGTCCTCCTTCCTTGGCGGCGTTTCCCGACGACACAGGTTGAGAGTTACGATGAGCACGTGACGAAGAAGATTGTTTCGGGACCTTGTTGCCGCTAGTGCCCGCTTCTTCCCGTGTGGCGGTTGCCGGGGGAACCCTTTCGGAATGTGCCACTACCGTTGCCCGGGACGACGCGGTGTCACTCCCACCGCGAGAAGCGAAGGACGAGGAAGACGTTGAGGCGACGTGAGAAGGAGAGCGGCCCCTGCCCGATTTACTACCACTGGCTGAAGTCAGGGTAAGAGAGGAGGCAGAGGAGGAGCGGGAAGGAGGGCAAAGGAAGACATTTTCTGGAGTGAGGTGAGACCACTCGGGGCCTGGCAGGTAGCTCTTGACCACCGTCTCATATGACACAGCTGTAGAAAAATGCAAACACAAATGCACAGAATCAAACTTCCTGAAAAACCAAAAGAAAAACCCCCAAAAAAACCAAACAGGAATTATACTACAGAGCAGCGAAGCATGTGCAGCGAGGGTTATTGTAGTTGGTCTGTTTGTGTGGATGTGCGTGTGTCCGTCCGTCCGTCCGTCTGTCTGTCTATCCACCATTTGGCATACTACGGTGTATGTAAAATTACGTATTGCCGTAGAGTAATTCACTCACATTTCTCCCTCTCAATGGTCCATATCACCAGCTCCTCCACAGAGTGAGGGAACCACGGGTTGGTGGTCAGCTTGTAGCACTGTCCGTGGTCGCTCTTCTTGCAGATGCAGAACTGCGCCGGACTCCCCTTCATGTGCCGCGGTACCGGGAGCACTGGGACGTGATAACCTGGGTTGTTCTTGCCGTGGGTGCACAGACGACAGCCGGGTATTATAGCTAGCGGTCGCCACGTGTGACCCTCGATGCAAGCGTCCGACGATGACGAAGACGACTTTCGTTTGGCCGTGGTGACCTGGCGAGAACCGCCGGTAAGGAAACACTGACGACAGGCGACCTGGAGCGAGTGGTAGCAGAGAGCCACGGCAGCGAGGAGGTCTCCGGGGATGTCTTCGATGTACTCGTAACCAACGTTCTTGGCGTTGTACTTGGGGGTCAGAAGTCGGAGGTGAGAGTTCGTCGTCACGGTGGCGGTGGCGGCGGAAGCCTGGGGCGGCTTGAGGTCAGTGGGGGAGGGAGAGGCATTGATGCCTGCACCTGGGCTGGCCACGAAGCCCTGGGGAGCCGTGGCGGTGTGATGTAACTGCGCCACAGGGTCTGCTCCTCCACTGTACTGCCTGCTGTGGAGCACCGTCACCCCTGGATGATCATATTAGTACATCACGTGAATATACACATTCACAATGTATGACTGGCTTGGTTGCACATTAGTGCAGTATGGGCAAAATGGTTGACAACCTTACTACGAACTACACACGGTGATTACCAAAGGGAAAGTGACTTCGAGGCAAGATAAAGATAAGAATAGCGAGATATGCAGTAGCTATCCCATACTCCGACTGTAGTCAAAGTATTGGGGATAGTTGGTTTGCCTCTTCTTCCACTCATGTGCACATAAAAATGCAAAATCGTTGACACCCTTATTACGAACTATGGGGATTAGGGATTAGCAAAGGGAAAGTGAGTTTGAGGCAAGATAGAGATAGGAACAGCGATATAGAGCTATTCCATACTCCGACTGTAGTAAAAGTATTGAGGATAGTTGGTTTGTTTCTCCTTCCACTCATGTGCCCACAAAAAAATCGTTGACACCCTTAATGAGGGTTGGGGATCAATAGAGGGATTCAAAGAGAGTGCATATTGCACCTAGCCTAAGTATATATATACTCCAACTGCAGTGAAAGTATTGAGGATAATTGGTTTATGTGTACATGCAGTACCAGCTGGGGCATTGTGAGAGGTTGAGTCAGGTCGAGGATGAGTCACCAACATCTTCAGCTCTCCGTTGATGAACTCTTCGAAAGTACAATCTGAGGAACGATAATATCAGAAAAGCTCCATAATAGCACACACACTGAGAATGTACAGTATGAATTGACATACATGCTGTGGGAGCCTTGTCATCCCCATAATACTATTGTACTATGGTAGTGATAATAATTGCCGAGCGCGTTGTATTCTCGCGATATGCGTACGTGTCGGTCATGCTTAAGAATGTCACGCTTAAGAATGTCAATTAGTCACGCTTAGGAATGTCAATTTCCGCCGTGCGCGCAGATTCGTAGGAAGTCTGGCTTCGCGTGCAGCGTGTGCACGCACGGCCTCAGTCGGACTGTTTACGCATTGGCTGGCAGGCACGAGGCAAAATATGCGCGTGCGCATTCCTAGTACTATTGTACTATGGTACTTGTGATAATAACATACCCTTCTCGCTCTCGATAAGCCAGACGACCAGCTGCTGAATGGAGTGGGCAAACTTGGGATTCGACTCCAGACTCTTCTGGAAGCACTTGTGGTGGTTCTTGAGGGAGCAGCGACGGATGGTTGCCACGGGAGGCAGCGGGTGGAGCGGGACGTAGTCGTCCGAGTCGAAGCAAGGCTCGTTGTTGCACTCCTTGCAACCTGAGCCAAACAAACACACATCATTAATAGGTATTCCACTCTCCCAAACTCCTCCTGTCCAAGGCACTCTAAGAGGCCTTAACGTGTCCAGATCAACTCAATTTAGTCCCGGTTCAGTTAAATTTAGAAATGTTACTAAAGATAGAACTAAACAATGGGGCCCAGTCCAAGAATGCAATTAGGTTTCCGTTTATAAAGGGCACGATTCATGGATTAGAACTTGCAAGTTGCCATTTTTTCTCCAATAAGACAATTGCACTGACCAGGTATCACTGTGACTGGGTTCTCCCACGGCTGAGCACACTCGCCACAGACCCCGCCCTCCTCCCGACAGAGACTCCGCTCTCCGAAGAAGCACTTGCGACACACCTCGCGTCGTCTCGCGTACGACGGGGCTATCGCCGATATGAGCGGTAGTGGGACGTCAGACAGACCTCGGAATGTGACCAGATGGAACTTGTACACTGCATGTGTACAATATCGAGAGAGGGCAATGGTAAATAACATCAAACGTAAAGCAGCATTCAAACACTAAACATGTGGAAACACATCACTTGTACATACATACAAGATTCTGCACATACTATCATAGATGATTAAGTACGGTGCGTTTGTTGGTATTGGTATATAGTAGCTCAGTTGGTAGAGCGCTCCGCTCGCCTAGACTGCAGAGTGTCGTGGGTTCGAATCCAACCAAGGGCAGCTCTTCTTCTTTTCTTTGAAAAGAAAGAGCTGTCCTGGGTGTAGTTGACTTGTTTGTTGTGCCTTGCCTTTCTACCTCGCTATCAAGTTGTTGAGGCATGCACATACAAAAAAAGCTTCTAAGCCTTACCGTCTTTAGTGTGTGCTGTTGTAGCGCCATAGGCAGTGGGAAACCCCTGATGATTAGGGCTAACGAGGTTCTCGGGATGCGAGGGAAATCCCGCAGTAGAATTGGTGTAGCCAGGTGGTCTAGACGGTCTGTAACCAGCCGTAAACCCGGCATTGTGGGTCGAGTTCGTGGTACCAAACCCTCCATTTGGGAGCGATGACTTTATCGTCAAGTTACCGCCCTCCTTACCAACAGAGCTCAAAGAATAGTCGCTGTTGTTGACGACATGAGTGTGAGACAGAGAGAATATGTGGTCGCTAGGCTGCGAGAGTCCGGTGTCGCTGGCACACTGCGTGCTGGGTTCAAACTCAGTGTTGGAAACCTCTGAAGACGTCAGGTTGGCATCCGCTTGCTCTTCTCTCTCGCCTACTCCAGGGATGCCGACCTCGTTTGCAACTCCGTCCGCGGTTCGTAACTCCTTCCTCACCTTACCCCTTCCTCCCCCTCCACCACCACCCTCGGGCATTTTCATCACCTTGTAGTTCGGGCGACTTCTGGTAGTGTTGGATTTCACCGCCGTCTTTGGTTTTCCCGGACCCGTCGCGGTCGTTCTGCCGGAAGCAGAAGAACCCACGCTCGTTCGTGGCTTCACAGGGGCACTGTTGACGCTCTCTTGCGAAAGCTCTTCGTTGCCGTTTGACGATACGCTGTCCTGTGAGAGTGCCGTCATGTAGCTGCTCTCCGAGTGGTGTCGCGTCTTTGTCGAGTGGTTGGCACCGCTGGATCCCGGTTGGGTGGGGCTCTCGAGCATGACTCCGCCCCCTGGGCTAATCGCTCGTGCCGCTGCGGCCGCCGCGGTTGCCGGAGGTGGGGAAGAGACGCTCGTCAAACCGGTCACGCGAGAATCAAAACCAGAACTGTTTGAGTTCACACTCACCGCATCAACGTCGACTGAAATTTGAGCAGGCTGTAACTCTGACCCCGTGGTTTTTGGCTTCCCAGACGGTGGGGGCCGAATTTTTACCGGGGGGCCCGACACGACAACCTGGGAAAATGAGGGGGTCGAGGAGCCAATTTTCCCCGCACTTTGACCCTTGAGAGTTGCACTTTCCGGAGGGTCGCCATCAGCATTGGAAGAGATGGTGGTTGTGGATTGCGTAGTTGACGATGTCATTATAGCCGACGATGATGTCGTGGTTGTTGTCGTCGCCGTGGGTGATTTGGGAGTGTGTGTGTGGTTTTGTGAGGGGGGTGGGGAGGTGGGGGAGGGAGAGACCTGGGGGAGACAGAGCTGGTTTACGACCCTTGTTGATGAACTGTGAAAAGGAACAATCTGAGGAGATAGAGAGGAGAGGAAGGAGGAAGAGGGAGTGTGAGGGAGAAAGAGAGGAGAGGAAGGAGGAAGAGGGAGTGTGAGGGAGAAAGAGAGGAGAGGAAGGAGATAGAGGGAGTGTGGAGGGAGTAAGATGAGGAGAGCAGGAGACTAGAGGGCGTGTGCGGAGGACAGACGCGGCGCGGCGGCGATCGAGGGCCGCAGCGCGGCGCAGGCAGGAGCATAGAGGGAAGCAGCGCGACGCAGGAGATTGAGGGACAGCCCGCGCGGGACGGACGGCGCTCGCGGGCCGCCCGCGCGGCGCGCGGCGCTCGCGGCGTGTGCGGGCGGACAGCGGCGCGCACGGCGGCACGGGCGTGTGCGGCGCCGCGCGGCGCGGCCGCGCAGCGCGGCCGGCGACTCGCGGCGTGTGCGGGCCGCCCCGCGGCGCGGCCGGCGCTCGCGGGAGTGTGCGGGCGCCGACGCGGAGCGGCCGGCGCTCGCGGGCCGCCCGCGCGGCGCGGCCGGCGCTCGCGGCCGCCCGCGCGGCGCGGCCGGCGCTCGCGGGCCGCCCGCGCAGCGCGTGCCGGCGCTCGCGGGCGCGGCGCGGCCGGCCTCGCGGGCCGCCCGCGCGGCGCGGCCGCGCTCGCGGCCGCCCGCGCGGCGCGGCCGGCGCTCGAGGGACACGAGGAGTAGGGGAAGGGGGGAGGTAAATGTAAGGAAATGGAGGAGTCAACGGCAGGACAGTTGAGACAGCATTCTATGTTCCTATAATAGTACTTAACACATCACTACACTGCGTGTACAATTACACACTATATCCCTATCGTGAAAACCTACACACATTTCATATGTATTCTCAACCCTATTCCTAGTACGTACGCACATACTCCGCACCACTAAACATAGTGAACCAAGTCACTCTAAGACTGCACGAGTATGTATGTACACGACATGTATGTACACATTACTACGTGTAAAAGTCGGCCACCTTTCTCTTTTTCCACAGTCCAGATGACCAGTTCTTCCACCGAGTGAGCGTACCAGAACTCGTTGTCAATGTAAACCTTGAAACACCTGCGGAAAGAACGTTTGCACACATTTGAACAATGCTCACACTCCACAAGCTCCAATACAGATCTGCAATACCTCCGATAAGGGACCCTCCGAGATAGGGACGACTTCTCTACAAAGGACACTTGTTTCAACCCTATACTAATACTTTAGTGTATTATTTGACCTCCGAGATAGGGACAACCTCTCTACAAAGGACACTTGTTTCAACCCTATACTAATACTTTAGTGTATTATTTGACCTCCGAGATAGGGACAACCTCTCTACAAAGGACACTTGTTTCAACCCCATGCTAATACTTTAGTGTATTATTTGACCTGACGACCGCTCTAAAAGGACAAAATCGTTGTTCAGAGGTTCAACTATATACATTCACAGTAAATTTATCAATTTTTGCGAATGAAAATCTGAAAATACAACAAAAAGGCAAGTAGTTTGCAGGCTAACCAACAAACCTGTAGTGGTTGTCGTTGATGCAGTATCTGAATGTGGAGTACTGACTCATTGTCTTGGCGCGAGGGAGGGGAGCGACTGGAATGACGTCAAAGTCACCAAAGTTCCAGCACAGCCGACTCGATGGCATGACGACCACCCGTTCCCAGGGGTGACGACAGAGCTTGCAAACAGACGTATTTTGTGGACCGACACTCAACTCTCCCTTCTTGCCCATCTTGTAGAAACACGTCTGTGAGGAGAGAGGAGAGGCAAGTGGTGTGAAATCCAAGAAAAATGACTTCATGCAAAGATCCAGCACTAGTTGACTTTCTGACATCATTGATTGGTTGTAAAGGCTATGAACATAGCATTATACATGTAAATATGTTGTACTGGTAACTGAGTTGAACTTCATTGTGCAGATGAATCTCGCACCCATTCACATAAAATGTGTTGCGTTCGCTCTAAAGTACGGCGTGCTGTAGGCAGCATACATCGCGTGTTGCGTTCGCTCTAAAGTACGGTGTGCTGTAGGCGGCATACCTCGCGTGTTGCGTTCGCTCTAAAGTACGGTGTGCTGTAGGCAGCATACCTCGCGTGTTGCGTTCGCTTTAAAGTATGGCGTGCTGTAGGCGGCATACCTCGCGTGTTGCGTTCGCTCTAAAGTACGGTGTGCTGTAGGCGGCATACCTCGCGTGTTGCGTTCGCTTTAAAGTATGGCGTGCTGTAGGCGGCATACCTCGCGTGTTGCGTTCGCTTTAAAGTATGGCGTGCTGTAGGCGGCATACCTCGCGTGTTGCGTTCGCTCTAAAGTACGGTGTGCTGTAGGCAGCATACCTCGCGTGTTGCGTTCGCTTTAAAGTACGGCGTGCTGTAGGCGGCATACTTTAAAGTATGGTGTGCTGTAGGCGGCATACCTCGTGTGTTGCGTTCGCTCTAAAGTACGGTGTGCTGTAGGCAGCGTACCTCGCGTGTTGCGCTCGCCCTAAAGTATGGTGTGCTGTAGGCGGCGTACCTCGCGTGTTGCGCTCGCCCTAAAGTATGGTGTGCTGTAGGCGGCATATATACCTCACGTGTTGCGTTCGCTCTAAAGTACGGCGTGCTGTAGGCGGCATACCTCGCGTGTTGCGTTCGCTCTAAAGTACGGCGTGCTGTAGGCGGCATACCTCGCGTGTTGCGTTCGCTCTAAAGTACGGTGTGCTGTAGGCGGCATACCTCGCGTGTTGCGTTCGCTTTAAAGTATGGCGTACTGTAGGCGGCATACCTCGCGTGTTGCGTTCGCTTTAAAGTATGGCGTGCTGTAGGCGGCATACCTCGCGTGTTGCGTTCGCTCTAAAGTACGGTGTGCTGTAGGCAGCATACCTCGCGTGTTGCGTTCGCTTTAAAGTACGGCGTGCTGTAGGCGGCATACTTTAAAGTATGGTGTGCTGTAGGCGGCATACCTCGTGTGTTGCGTTCGCTCTAAAGTACGGTGTGCTGTAGGCAGCGTACCTCGCGTGTTGCGCTCGCCCTAAAGTATGGTGTGCTGTAGGCGGCGTACCTCGCGTGTTGCGCTCGCCCTAAAGTATGGTGTGCTGTAGGCGGCATATATACCTCACGTGTTGCGTTCGCTCTAAAGTACGGCGTGCTGTAGGCGGCATACCTCGCGTGTTGCGTTCGCTCTAAAGTACGGCGTGCTGTAGGCGGCGTACCTCGCGTGTTGTGCTCGCCCTAAAGTATGGTGTGCTGTAGGCAGCATACCTCGCGTGTTGCGTTCGCTCTAAAGTATGGCGTGCTGTAGGCAGCATACCTCGCGTGTTGCGTTCGCTCTAAAGTATGGTGTGCTGTAGGCGGCATACCTTGCAGTACTCTCTTCTCTCGGCATAGCACTTGATGACGTCATCCAGGAGGTGTTTGGGGATGTTGGCCAGCCCTCGAGGCAGGAACGACGCCCCGTTCGGATAGAACTCATAATCTTCTGCGGCAACAGTGTACATTACGTACAAATACACATTATTGTAGGCATCAGCAGAATACAAGAAGGAATTAAGTTCTGTCAATAATACATTTACTGCCTGTACATATATCCTTCTGAGCTTCAGCTCAAGAAAACTACGGAGAGCCCAACTACACTTTCCTACTTGGATATACTTATTACCATAGAACATGGAAAATATTCTACTGCGCTGTATGATAAGAGGGATAGTTTTCACTTTGACATCGTAAATTTTCCCAAATATGAGTTCTAACATCCCATCTAAGCCAGCTTATGGTGTATATGTTTCCCAACTTGTACGTATAGGTAGAATATGCAGTGGTTACGAGCAATTTTGTGAGCGACATTACAAACTCACCCAAAAGTTAATAAATCAAGGATTTAGATATGCGGAGCTATGTAAAGCGTTTATAAGGTTTGCAAAAAGTCATTTGCATTGCAAATACTGAGGACGGCCAGCCAGTGATGGATTCCTGGGCCGCCATGTCTCAACACATAGAGGATCCTGTGGGATTGGTAGCTAGAATTTTTGTACACAAACAGTTGCCAGACACAAGCGTCAAGGTGACTACTGCATAATTTACTATGTATGTACACTACTAATTGGAAGCACGATAGCGCACCGCGTTTACTGCTACAAGTGAGTCATTCTACCTTGTTTTTACCACTCTACCATGCTATATACCAATTTCATTTTTCTACCATCTAATATATATATTTATATGTATCATACTCTACTTGTGTTGTCGTGACTGTTCTATCGTACAGTTACTCACTGTGTGGCTGTCATTGTTTGTGATGTGGAGTTTGGATACTGGGTGTGTGGGGAGAGTTGGCTAGCCATAAAAACTCTTTAACCCACCGCCCCAGTTCTCAAGGCTGGGCACCCAGTGCCCTGCTCTCATGTCATGTCATGTGTGTTTGTGTATGTGTTTTTTATGGACGTTTTGGGATTTGTGGATATATTGGTGGTGGTTTTTATTCTCTATCTAACATACCTATGGCTGGTATGCTATATGAACTATAATTTCATACATATTAAAGGGAATGTGGAATAGTAAAATTATGGGCTAAATTAAGGGGAATGTGGCAGTATGTAAGGGCTACATTTAGAAACTGTTACTAAAAATGTCTGCCTGGGCCTATTGTTAAGTTCTATATTTAGAAAAATTTCTAAACACATAGCCTATATGTATTAACAAAGGCACTGGGAGCTATTTTTTTAGTTCCATCTTTAGTAAAACGTTCTAAATTTAGCCCTTAACCCTTTGGGCGCCATAGGTGTCTCCTTAAATTGCGCCCAAAGGGTTAAGTACTGACCATTCCCTCGAAAGAGACCTTGTTCGTCAGAGAAGGTGTCGAGGTTGTCCATCGTCTTCTGGTCAGAGGGACCCTTCGCCGGGTCCTCCACTTGACTTGCCACCTCCACGTGGTGTTTCGCAACGTACTCGGTGAACGAACAGTCTGTACGAGGGGGGAGAGTATGCATCTCATTAACCCTTTAACCCTTTGACACCATGGGTATCTCCTTAAGCAGGGGGGAGAGTATGCTAATTAAGTTAACCCTTTGACACCATGGGTATCTCCTCAAGCATAAATTGATATATAAAATATTAACGTCTAGTATTATAATCATATATAAATTCTTATGGACTTATGGAGGCTCTGGGCATATATTTATATGCCTGTGGCTTGCTAAGGGTTAAGGCCATGCATGTTGTTTCAAATGTATGGGCATAATAGGGCACAATGCAACACGCTACAAGTGGTTTATATGTCACGCATCTTTGTTTTACCGTCTATCATACCCATATATTTGCACGCAACTTTGCCCCTATAGGGTAGTATCACATGAGTTCAAGAACCAAACCTGTTTGAATGAAAAGCACTGAGTGCAAACCCTCGGCGAACTGCGCATAGGCGGTACTGCTAATGGACGGACCCGCAGTCTCCCGCTAGTAGCTCACGGAGAGTCTGTCACGGGCTAGCTACGGTAGTAGATAGCATGCGGGAGTCGATACACGCCCTTCGCTGTGGTTTCTTGTGCCTCCAAGATACACAGAGCAAGCGGATCAAGAGTCGGGGTGAGCCAGCATACCGCGTTGTCGCGTCTAATATACGCATGCGCACCGCTTATTGATGGGTTGGGCCACGGAACACGGTCCGCGACGGTGCCAGTTTGTCGCTCTCGAACGCAGTCCTTTCAGGAAAAACCGTTCGATTAAACTAATTCTTATTACCCGTTTATTACGTCGTATCGTTTGTGGGACGAATAAACCATCGAGAAGTGAGTTGGAGCATGGACAGACAAACAGACAAACAGACAAACCCAACTACCGTAACCCTCGCTGCGCATGCGCGCCGAGGGTTAACAACAGCTTGACAGATACATACCCACTACTCCCATT
The DNA here is from genome assembly GCA_030341885.1 of Geodia barretti. Lineage (NCBI taxonomy): Eukaryota > Metazoa > Porifera > Demospongiae > Tetractinellida > Geodiidae > Geodia > Geodia barretti. The sequence continues at coordinate 20,223 of CASHTH010001860.1, forward strand.
TTACTACCCACCTATTCACGCAACAAAGTGTACATCATGCTATATACATACATAAGCATGTATCGTGGTAAAGTGGAAAAAGTTGTCAATAGACTGACCGTAGAATCTCTCGATGGTCCAGACCACCAGCTCCTCCACGGAGTGCCCGTACCAAGACTCCTTTGCTCGGTCGTAGCACAACAGGTGGTCAGAGTTCCGGCAGTAGAGGAACGGCTTGTGGAGATTCGTGGGCGCCATCAGCACCTTTGGCGGCGGGGGGATGGCCAGGATCTTCAGGTCGCGGAAGTTCTTGCACAGCTTGCTGCACGGCATGATCCGTACCGTGGTCGCGTTCTTGCAGCGTTTACAGGGCTTCCCACCGACGACAATTTCCTGGCGGTTGTAGCGAATGAAGCAGATGCGACAGACGTACTTGTATTTCTTGTAGCAGTTGACGACGTCTTGGAGGAGGACGGGATGTATCTCCGAAATGTCCTTGATGTGTGTCTTGGACGGTTCGAAGAACAGTGGACCAGTCGTGGCTGTGGGGGCAGAGAGAGAGAGAGAGAGAGAGAGAGAAGAGGGGAATGGAGCGTGGGGGATGGAAAATTAGAGAGAAGAGGGAGGAGGGGGGAATGGAGGGTGGGGGGATGGAAAGCGAGAGAGATAGAGAGAAGAGGGAGGAGGGGGAATGGAGGGTGGGGGAATGGAAAATGAGATGAGAGTGTGACAGAGAGGGTGACAGAGAGGGACGAGCAGGTTGGGAATGAGGTAACATGACATTGGCAAACTTGTTACTCTGCAACTGCCTCTTAAACGATCGTAACTCCCAGTGATGCATGCACAACGCAGACACCTGCCCAGCTGGTTATTCATGTCATGAAGCTTTGGGCACACATACAGTATGTAAATAACCAGTGTACCGCTTCACCTGATATTCATAGGTTCCCGGAATTATATGTAGTATATACACAGAGCAAACACAACTCACTGACAGGCACACCCCCTTTCTATCCACCACCTCCCCCACCCTAACGCATTACCAATGTACACTGTACATGTATAGAGTACAGTGAGATTGTAAATTTCATCAAAGTGACCCTTTTTCGCCCACCCTCAGCTTCAGAACACTGAATAACAGCTGATGTGCACAGCAGATGTCTGTGAGTGCATGAATACAATAATGACGTGTGACTGGCACATTCCACCAAAGATTTCAAAATTGAATTTACTATGTACGTGTTCAGTTATGTGAGTAAAATACTCATCCACATATTATGTTCATTGTATCAAGAAATGTCGGTCATTCAATCCCACCGTCTGCTGTTTGACCAGTGTTTTTGTCTATAATAATACTATGGCCTAGTCTCACGGATGTATACATAAATAGCTTCGCTACGCTCACTTTGATTCTACTTTTACCGTGTGTTACCAATTGAAGCGTATGCCTGCCCATTCCCTGTACTCTAGTTAATGCACACCTTCATTCCCTGTACTCTAGTTAATGCACACCTTCATTCCCTGTACTCTAGTTAACGCACACCTTCATTCCCTGTACTCTAGTTAATGCACACATTCATTCCCAGTACTCTAGTTAATGCACACCTTCATTCCCTGTACTCTAGTTAATGCACACCTTCATTCCCTGTACTCTAGTTAATGCACACCTTTATTCCCTGTACTCTAGTTTTCTGGGTAAAGCTCTCCGGTTTTATTGGGCGCTAGGCCAGAAAAAAAGAACATGCACACACGGACTCTCACTTGTACTCCGATATAAAAAACACATTTGGACGGTATTCATACTTAGTTGCAGCATTACCAAGTAGACTTCGGTAAACATGATGTGATATTCACGCAAAACAAGAATATTTCGAGGGAGTGCCAGCTGTGTATGTACTGGCATTTGTTCACAGAGAGCGAGCTAGCTGTGCTGGAGGACTAGCTGGAGGACTTACGGTGATGGGATTGAGTCACTGTCGTGCCGCTTCTCGTCCGCACCTCAGGATCCTCCTCCTAAGGGGTTAAATCACAACAGTAGCAGTGAGTGGTTAATCACAGTATTAGAAGAGAGGGGTTAATCACAACAGCAGCAGAGAGGTGTTAATCACAACAACAGCAGAGAGGGGTTAATCACAACAGTAGCAGAGAGTGGTTAATCACAGCATTAGAAGAGAGGGGTTAATCACAACAGCAGCAGAGAGGTGTTAATCACAACAGTGGCAGAGAGTGGTTAATCACAGCATTAGCGTATGTGTACATGCATGCATTCGCAGTACATCTTACATTAGAGGTGCACTATACAGCTCATCCATTGATAAGGGCATTAGAAGCTCTCAGATCCTTTACATTCTTGCTACACCAGGGCCAATGTGCAGCTCAGTGAAGTACATACATTTCTCAGCAGGGCTCTATTCACATGGCATCACATGGTCTAATACCTTCCATATATACTTGCTGGGATTATCTATGTATGTATGTGCATGAAGGCACGGCATCACATACACATGTACATGTACATGTGTATGTGTATACATGTACATGTACATGTGTACATATGTATGTGTATACATGTACTCCCAGTATTACATACTGTACTATGCTGTCATGGAAGCCCACTAGATGCTGCATGCATGCAGGTAGTGTGTCATGTGTAGGCAGAAGACACATTCACAGGTACACTCTATAGGGGTCCAATTTCGTTTCGTTCCCGTTTTGTTGGGCTTCCGTTCCCTTCTGAAAAGCCGTTCATTTAGCGTTGGAATTTCTTTCATGTCCACCACATCGTTACGTTGTATAAGAGACAAAATACCCCATTCCCTCCACCCCCACCTCTCTCTCTCCAACTGCACCCCTCAACTCACCCTCTTCAGTGTCTTTGTCTGTATGAGCAGTGCCTTGGCCTCCTGGTACACACTGGTCGCTGGCGAGTCCTCGTCTCTCACTCTCAGCACCGACAGAACTGCATGCACACAACAGGCAGCTCGTATGTAGTACTTTAGTAGTACAGCACCCAATAGTGATAACATGAGCAATATACTGACTCAATTAGTTTCTTTTAAGTAACTTTTAAATCGCGCAATCTGATTGGTCAATGCACTAATTCACGTAGAGTGCGGAAACATTCGAACTTCAGTGTTGAAAGGCGGACTCTACATCTTAGGAATGACGGCATAGCAATCTATGATGGCGACAGACATAAAAACCACATGCAGTCTAAGGGGCATGACACATGATGCCAACTTTGTTGAGTGAGACAGAGTTGCAAGAAAAGTCTATAATGTATGGGTATGATGGGCCCATGCAAACGAAATCCAGCAAAAGGACTGAACGCGGCGTGTCAGGTAGTGGCGAATGGAACAGACCTTGTTGGCAGTCGTACATGCAGCTCTCCAGTGGCTTGCTGTGCTGGGTGGCCAGTCCAAGAGTGCCATACCTCTTGTCAAACTGTGTGAGAGAGGGAGGAGAGAGGGAGGGAGGGAGGAGATAGAGGAGGGAGGGAGGGAAGGGAGAGAGAAGGAGAGAGAGGATAGAGGAGGAGAGATGGAGGAAGAGAAGGATATGAGTGGAGCGGGAGGGCGAGTATCGAGCTGTCGGTATGGAGCGGAGATGTCTTCGTATTTTCTGCAGACGGAGCGAGAGAGGAGCGATGCGGAGGTGAGGGATGACAGGGAGAGAGTTCTAGAATAATGCACATTTCCCTGGGGAAAAGGCAGTGGTGGTGAACTTTTTAGACTTACAAAGAAAGTGAGGGTAGGAAAGCAAGTCTATGTATCTCTAAGATTAATTTTGGGCAGTTTTCGATTTTATAATGTTGGGGATTACTGGTGTTTTCATCAAACAGATCTAGCAAAATACGGAAATAAATGTACATACATACATGTGCATCCTGACTTAACCTGGCAGATATGCTAGGCATTCTAATGTGTCCCATTGATCCCAGAGTCGTCTGCTTTGTTCTACGACATAGATTTGTGTCCAGCCAGTTGAGCTGCTTATTGCTGTACCATGCAAAACGGAGCGCGGTACCTATGTATGTCTCGCTCTACAACAATAATGAGTGATTTGGCCCATCCAGCTAAGCGATTATTACCGCCTGCAGTAAGCCCTACAACAAAGGTAGCAATGCATTGACCAATAAGAGCAAACTTGGCCCAGCCAGCTGAGCCGAGCCAATTAGTAATGCTACAGAATGTGATCCAGCTCAGCCCAGCTGGGATGACTGTTGGTAGAGCCCGCTCGTGCTCTGCCTTGCTCTGTGTGAGTGATTCAGACCAGCCAGCTGAGCTGCCTCAGTTGGTACAGCCCTCTCTAGAACACAGAGTGCTCTGCCTTGCTCTGTGTGATCGATTCAGGCCAGCCAGCTGAGCTGCCTCAGTAGCTCAGCTGGTATGGCAGAGTTACCTCCTCAATGTACAGGAGTGCCATGCCAATCCCTAAAATTAGGCACTTGGTGATACACGCACACTGACACACACATTCTTCGTGTTTTGTCTCCACGGGCTAAAACCGCAGCATTAAAAGTAGAAATTCGGTTTGCATGAGCTATAGTTATACACAGATACTCACAAACCTCGCTCTCTTTGTCAGTTACATTATACATAAGTAGCTAACACTGAAACAGTATATACTCTAATAGTTCCCAGATGGCACTTGGTGATACACACACACTGACACACACATTCTTCTTGTTTTGTCCACATTAATTAGCATTCCTGCATGTGACTGGGTACTGTAAATAGCACCCAACAACAACACAGTACCACAGAATGCCAAACTACCCTATAATCACCCTGCAGGCCAACATCCTATGGCTTCACATGCATTTCTTCAATTATAGGATTGCCAACATAGTGCCGCATGCGCATCGCCTCGACCGGTCCGCTTGCTCTGTGTAACTTTAAGGCACAAGAAGACACAACGAAGGGTGTGTATCGACTCCCGCATTCTATCTACTGCTCTAGCTAGGACTCCCCGGCTTATTCTGGCACTACAGGCTACGAAGCGGCCCATTAGCGATACAAGCGGCTTCAGAAATACACGAGCCTGAAAAGGGCGATTTTCCTGAAACGACTGCGTTCGAGAGCGACAAACTGGCACCGTCGCGGACCGTGTTCTGTGGCCCAACCCATCAATAAGCGGTGCGCATGCATATATTAGACGCGGTATGCTGGCTCACCCCGACCTGATCCGCTTGCTCTGTGTATCTTGAAGGCACAATAAGTCACAACGAAGGCCGTGTATCGACTCACGCATGCTATCTACTACTGTAGCTAGCCCGTGTCAGACTCTCCGCGAGCTACTAGCGGGAGAGACCACGAGTAAACGCATACTAAATAGTCCAGCCCATCAATTAGCGGTACCACGCATGCGAAGTTCGCCGAGGGTTTTCACTTTAGTGCTTTTCATTTTTCGTGCAATTCCACTTGCAATGTACACGGTTGAATCGCTGCCGATGGTAAACTTCAGGTCCCGTACTCTGTGTATGTACTGTCACATGCACGGCATTCTTCCTAGGCACTAACATACACTGGTTAAGTATGTATACACAGGCAGTGGGTGTTTATGTTTTCACAAAATAAACAGTTATGAAGAATAACGTGCTGAGCTAGCATCTACTGTACCAAAACCCATATTATTATGCACATCTCTGTACATACTACATATGTGTATACGTACGTATGTATGCACATGTACACATAACCGATGTCTTATACACATTTGTACAGTAGAACGAATGCGACATATTTTGGGCAAGTTTTTGAAACAGTGTTCGTGATATTCCCACACACCCATTGTCGTGGTTAGCACTTTCGTTGTTATTGTCGGGACATACAATCAGGGGGCAAGCCTGGAAAAGTATTAGCCGTTTGGTTAGAAGCAAGGCGAGGTATATATTACATGTTGAATGACCACCGCTTTTCAGGCAGTAAGGACCCTAGCATAGAACTGCACCATCACTGAAGACAGAATCCCCTACAAAAAGGACATCCCTCAAATGGAGACACTACACCAAACGGCAAATGTCTTCCCTCTACGAGAATTCCTATACATTGTAAGCTTTCTTAGCCCTGAAATACACAGCACATGTATACATTCAAGCGGACCCGCTACCCAATTTCGACATCGATTTGCTCTTTTATTTACTAAACGTTATTTTTCTCAGTGGGTTAGATATGGATATCCTGGGCTCTCGCATTGGAGATTATTATGGAGGTTCGATGATTTACCCTTCCTTTTGCATGCGGTGAAAGAGATTTCGATAGGGAGAACTCCACGTCCAGGAATCTTCATTGTAGACCAGATAGTTCCGTAACACAAATGCCATGCATGTTCAGATACTTTCAAAACCTTATGCACAGTACACTCCTGTTGCTGGCTCGTAAACCGCCAAATGTGTGAAGTGAAGTCCTCAGCCCTGGAGTTTTAAGTGTAACCAAAAGAGTTGCAGGTGGGTTTGCCTTAGTACCCCAGCAACAACCCTCTATGTTAGATGATACTTAGGGTCGGAAACTGCGTCATAATGGGCGGACGCCGTTAATCTCCTTGGCTCAGGCCAACATGCTAACACATCCATTAGACTAGACGTGTACGCATATGGCATACTTGCACATATTGACTGCATGGTTAATGGAAAACATACACACGTATGTATGTACATGCGATTGTTAAACAGCAGCGATCGAGTTTAGGGATGATATAACCTTCGCTTTTGACACACTAAATTATAAAGCACACTAGCAAAAAGATTGATAAAACCAGCACACACACAACAAAGACTACATCTTCACAAACATACACATACACACACTATTATACAAAAGAGCATGTCACCAGATGCCCAGGGCCTTGAACATGTACACATTATACTCTATACTCAAAACAGCTGATAAAATAGGCAATCTTTGGGGGGTTTATTCTACTGTAATATAGCTGATAGCACAGTCCCTGGCCTGACTACACCCACATTACCTATGGTTTATACAACCACCACCCTGTTAATCAGCAGGAATGCAGCCTTCTGGAACTGCATATACAATAGCACTAAAAGATGGCATACACATCCTACCATACATATTATCACGCACAGCTCATGTGACAATGTACTCAGATACACATACTTTCAGTGTTAGCTTAGCACCCATTGTTTGGACTACGGGAGTTTGCATCCACGCCCCTCGCTAGTGGAGATAATCAACTTCATTATGTTGTAGTCGCCGCTCGATGTCACGTACACATGCACACACATAGAGCGAAACATCGGTACAGTGTAACCCTGAATAACGTTAGGAGGTTTCGGAAAAAGCGTGAGCAATAATTCATTGGCCAAGTGTTACGACATTCACCCAATGTGGAAAATGAGTAATACGTACAGCTGTACACTCCGAAACTACACTACTATACCTCGTAAGATGAATGTGCGGACAAAAATTAAAAATACTTTTTTTCTTTTATAAGGTGGGGGGAAGCAAATGATGGAGGTGGTTGTTTGGCAATAACAATAATAGCCTACGTTTTGTCAGGCTTGCATACTGCACACTAACCACAATTTTTAGTAGCTTTGCTCTCCTCAGCTGCAGCAAGCACTTCAAGTCCATCCTCGCCTCTTCGTCCTCCAGCTCCTTGGCACAGCCAGCGATGGCCTCGTCTGCCTTCTTTATGCCAGCCACACAGTCAGATCTCGTCATCGCACCGAGCCCGGCGAGCAGTTGGTCTAGCTCCTCCGGAACAGCGGAATACTGGCTGTTCTTTGCCGGCGGTTGGTCTTCCTTGTTCGGAGTTGAGAGATGTGGAGATTCAGATTCATTCTGTTGGTCGTGCTGTGAGGGAGGGAGGGAGGGAGGGAGGGAGGGAGAGGGGGGAGAGTCAAAAACGCCAGAAGGGAAGGAAGGAACAGAAGGAAGGCAAACAAAAGAACATTGTACAATGGAGTGAGAAAGATCAGGGAGAGAAAGGAAGTGAGAGAGGGGATAAAAGGAGAAAGAGGCAAGGAGATGGTGAGAGAAGGAGGGAAGAGGGGAGGGAGGAAGAGGGGGAGAGATGAAAGATGGTGACAGGGAAGGTGGACAAATTACATAGTAATAGGAAAAGGCAGGAACGAATGAAAATTATAAAGAATGGGGGACTGTTTGACCAATGAAGTGATAGCACATGCAGCCCATATACCACTAGCTACATGTCTCTGGTAGGATGACGTATGTATAATATATGCAGCAATATGGGAGAAAAAACAACAGACAACGGCGCACAAACGTGCACATTTTGCCCACAAACGCTCTCTACATACACGCACATGTTCCGAGGTGGCCAGAGAAGAGCTGGAGGACGAGGAGATTGCGTCCCGACCACTGCTGGTGGAGCCCTTCTTTTTCTTCTTCTGCGGCATCTCTCGTACCCTCTCCGTCTCGATCCCTTTCTTCACGTAACGCACGGCTCCCCACCAACCAGCGCGAAAACCTGACGGTCACTCTCTGCTATAAACGCTGGCCGACGGCGGGGCCACGTTATGGAATACACCCGTCCCACTCCGACCTGCCGGTGTCTCGAACACGTGAAGAAACAAAGCCCTCTTTCTTTTCCGTCGGCGGTGGCCACTGTAAGCTGGCTCTACTCTATCTATCGCCCTGCTTTGTGTGTCGATCTGATCTGACGTGAAGAACAGCGTGCCCTCGGTTGCTGCCCCGGTTCCGTGCGGAATGGAGAGCGTGCGCATGCGCAGACAACGTCGTCATGCATGAACTTTACCGATTTCCTAAAGAACATCTGATGGTTGTGCCTCTACAGAACTAGAACAGTATGACAAGGTCAAATGTTCACAGAGGCCGAAGTTGCTCTAGAAGTAGCTTACAATGATGCAAAAACTGGCCACCCATTCGAATGGGAAACCTCTCCCATCTCTACAGTGGCTACTGCAGTGGTATCCACCCTAACTAATTCTTGTGTGTAACATAACGTGAAGTGGATTGCTCTAGGGGTGCGGAAATTATGCCGGGCATAATTTGGGAATTTTTTGGGGCTGCTCCAATCCGAGAATATTCCAGGAATAAAATCTATACTAGGAAGGCGCACGCGCATATTTTGCCTCGCTAGTCGCGCCAATGTCATATATATGTACGTCCGATTGAAGCCGCTCGTGCGCGCGCTCTACTGACTGCGCGCGAAGCCAGACTTCCTACGAACTGCGCGCACGGCGGAAGCTAGACTTCCCACGAATGACAGAAGTTACACTTCCTTTGGTGACTAATTTACATTCCTAAGCGTGACTAATTGACGGCGTACATACGCCAATTATATACTGTGTTCAAAATTTCAAGCATAATTTGGTAAAAATAGGAGCATAAATTGCACATAATGGAAGAATCCAGGAGTAGAATAAAATTCAAATATTTGAGCATAATTTCCTCAGCCCTAGATTGCTCACTATTTCTGAATGCTTATGCGCATGCGCACTTAAGTTAGCGTAATAATTATTATAATAATATAGGGCCTCAACTAACGCGTTGCACCAAGGGCCTCCGCCTACACCCACGTACTGAAATGGCTCTGTGAGTCCTTCGGCAGCCATATGCAACTATCCCCAAAACGGATGTGAACTTCTAAGGTCGATGGGACGTGCGTTGGTTCGGACGCGCACACACACACTAAACGAGTTAAGGCAGCGGATGTGCGAATAGTATAACAGGCGGGCTCGCTGGCAAAGAAGCGAAAATTATTACTGTGTGCGCAACTAAGGAAAGGAAAACCGGCAAGAGTTGTATATTGAGGGTTGGCTCACTCTGACTTTGACCCCTTCAATTATAGCTTTGTATCCCTGTGCAGCCCCCATGTCTCATGTTGGATTAGTTGCTAGTCTCTCTGTTGGAGGATTCTTCATTGCGTTGGTCTTTTTCGGAGTTCCTGCCACTATTGCTGTGGTCACTTACTGCAAAGCTAGGAGACGGAATACAGTTCAAAGTCCTGCCACCACAAATACTCCCACTACTAGTGTAAGAACCTTTTGACAACTCTTTTATACACTACTCAGCTATAATACTTATAATTATACATACACAATTTATTACCCTACTCAGTCCACCATAACTTCCAACCCTACACCAACTCATCCACAACCAGAGTACAGAGATGCCAAGTTCAGTTTTGGAGAGGCTCCTCCTTCATATGATGCTGCCACTACCTATCCATCTTACACAGCCCCAGTTTACTCATCTCATGCAGCCCTGGTACAGCAGTCTAGTTTGTAAGATGCCTTCAGCGTATAAATATACCAAGGCATTGGACCCAGCCTGTTCATTTAACAATCAGAGCTGCAGTTTCTCTGTGACTGTTGAAGTATTGTGATGGTAATAGTTAGCTAAGTACTTTTTGCTAATCCCCACAGTCTAAGGCACCAGTGACTGACTGTCATCCTCAACCCACAGCTCCATACCTGCCTCAGGAGCATCACGAGCTGTCGACCGAGTTAGTTTACCCTCCACCTCCACCACCACAGAACTCTGCCACTTCACAGTCATAGTCAAGCTGTAACCGTATATATACTCGAATTTTTATGATCAATCAGAGCAGTGCTCACACGCGTAACGCGCGTACGTTTGCGTGTCCGTCGATGGAAGTGGGTGATGAATTGGGGACTGCGGTGGGGGTCTGAAATTGGTCGTAGCGATAAAACGTGGAGAGCTCATAGTATTCCATTTCAATGGCTGTCATGATGTACAGCTACATGTTTGTCTAATTCACAGTGAATGTGTCACTGGCTATTGGCCTCTCGCTTGGAATATTCTTCATTCTCGTGATTCCCCTTTGCATTGGAATGGTGGCCTACTGTCGAGCGAAAAGGAGATGTCTACGGACAACCTTCGCCACAGCTACTCCAGCCAGAAGAGAGAGATAGGTAACATTGACACAGAACACCTCCTTAATTGCTAGTCAAACTGCTCACCAGCCTCAATCTGCAGCTCCACACACTTCACAGCAAACTACGGACTGCTAGCTACCAACCCACTCAGTTTAGCCCACCTCCTTACTCCACTCCACATTAACCAGAGTACAGGGACGCTGGCTTCAGTGCTGGAGAGGGTCCTCCTTCATATCAAGTCGCCATTTCATCCCTCATATATACACAGTCGCTGCATGTGATTATAGAATCTATGTGCATACTTGAAAAAAGTGCCCGGTTTTAATAAGGTTCAATGTTATTATGTTTACTGTCAAACTAATTCAGCACCTTTTTTATGCTCATCTAAATGTAGCTAGCTATCACTCATACTCAGATATATAGCTAGAATCTTGTATTTGCAGTCTCTCCCACCGGTGACTGCCCATCCGCCCCCACCGACTGCGGCTCCACTCCTACAGGACTCTCCTCGGGACTCTCAGATGTAGCTTTGTATAGCTAACATTTGAAACATTATTTTTTACATTTGTACTGTTCCTGTAGTGTCAATGCTACCGCGTGCGCATGCGCACTGGGACCCCGGCATCCGGCCCTTTCCCGATTTTCCAGCTTCTACCTTAGTATTGACAATGAAGACTTGGGTAGCGGCGAGTATGCTGGTGCTGATCGGCCTTCTCCTCTGTCATCTCCAGGTGTCTACTGCCCTTGAAGGCTCTGGTGAGTCTTACGTTCGACCGTTGATGACTAGCTATGTTCGACTTTGGTTATGGGAACGTAATCTATGAATGAATGCCCTACATCAGTAATGTTTGATTGTCAAAAAGGGCATTCTTCTCAATCTCTTGCCATGTCCGTGCTCTTCTCGAGTTGCCCTGGTAGCTCAGTTGGTAGAGCGCTCGCCTAGACTGCGCGTTATCACGCGTGATTGCAGTGCATGAGACATGCCAATGCTTTCCCTCCCAAAGTGGTTTAGCCTTTCTAGCTAATAGAGCTATGTAAGCGAAGGCGGTCACACAGGCGGTTTCTTGTCAAGTGCTGTGCACATCCTATGAGTTTGGGTCTCTATTATCCCATAGCTAGCAGATTTTCCTTGCAAATGACCCTTGGTAAATGTATACCTATCTATAGTACAGCTATAATAGAAACACGTTTGGGAGGAAAACCATAACTCCAGTACTTGGTAGTATGTCAAGGTGTAATTGAACACATTGACTGAGAATAAAGGAATGTGCATACCTTAGCCAGTCATGTGAGCTCTGTTGACAGGTCATGCAAAGTGCGTGAGCTCTGTTGACAGGTCATGCAAAGTGCACAGGACCAGTTTCCTGATATGGTTCTAGTCTAGTATAATATACAGGGAGTATTCATGAGTTAAAGTAATATTGTGTATACTAAGTTTGCTTACCGATCCAGGGACCCTTGCTATGCTGGATGTGACTGACGTCTCGTATTCTACTCTACCAAGGCAGGATGATGTCACCAGACAAATATATACCAGTAGCGGCTTTAGATTTGGAAATACCGTCTACTACAGCATCTACGTACGTGTGTAAATACTGCAAAATGCAGATACATTATAAGTGCACAAAGCCCCTACAGTTCAGCATAGTTTTTGCCTAGTCTCATTGGTAGTCTACTGTCCAACATGCTGAAGTCTTTCATAGTGCCATGAACAGTGTGTTAGCCACTTTATTTGCCTCGTGAGCTTCCTGTATATTATATGATTGCACTTAGGTTAATACGAATGGATTCATTTCGTTGGGGACGAATCATGATGACACCTCGCCAAGTATACCTGGTTCGTACTCCGTAATCTCTCCGTACGGAGCCGATATTGACACGAGGAATGCTGGGACGGTGAGATACACTGGATTCACGAGTAACCATGCCCAGATGTCCTCTGTCAGTCAATTCATTCGCTCTAACACCGAAGACTACTCTTTCACCGGAACCAGAATGATGGTGGTGGAATGGGATGGAGTGGCCAAGCTCGGTGGAAGCTCTGTGAGTTAATTAAATACCAGGAGCAATCTGTTGCAATTTACGTACCTGACTCCACCTTAAGTCAATGACCACGCCCCCTTATGTTTTTGGAAGTCCCTTAGGACGAAATGTCACCCCATGCTCAATATCATTTCCTATGAAAGGTCGTATGAACAAGATTTTTTCCAAAAAAATAACCAGTTTAACCCAGGCAAGGCCTCGGCATGTCTCAAATAACAAAGTTGAATTGTGAGGCTTTTATGATATTCTATGAGAAAGCTCCGATTAAAAATGATGCAATTGCATGACTAATACAGGTCTTCAGTTTTGAATATTAACATTTTCCCGCAGTTTGACACCAGTACCTTCCAAGCAGTTCTGATCACTGACGACTATGACTCTTATGCCGTGTTCATCTACCAGTGTAGAGGGATGGAGTGGGGTGGAGCTACCATTGGCTGGAGTTACTCCAGAAACCTTTACGAGGAGCACTATCTCAGTGAAGCTTCTTATTCCAACGATATTGGCTGCACTTACTCCTCTACCTCAAGTGCTATCATTTATGACGTCTATAGTGGTAAGAGAACTACATGTATGCAGCTAAACTAATGTGTACACAAAAGCTGCCTAATTGTACAAAGTCCAGTATTCATGGCCCGTGCTAAACAGAGCCACACCCAAATCCCCTTTACCTGTAGCTTATGAAAAACTTCATGCTTACCAAACAAGCTATGTATCTATTAACTGCTGAGATAATAGCAAATACTGTCGACGTAGGCATGATTTATGCACCCAATTTTACCCTTCAGTCACAGATGGTCCAACGACATATTCAACGTCCTATCCAACATACCCTAGCTACTGCTACAGCAGCTATGAATTTGAGTGTGACAACGGAGACTGCGTATCTGACAGCAGCAGGTGTGACGACTATGACGATTGTGGAGATAACAGCGACGAAGAGGGGTGTGGTATGTCTTAGTAACATTCTGTGCATTTATTACTCTGCCTACTCAGTGAATGGTGTGGCCTTGCCCGTGTAAACTTGCATGTGGATATCAATGGTATGTATGTACCAATTGAGTGTCCAACTGGCACTACTTTTGCACATTGCACATTAAAGGGGATGTGGCAGTATGTGATAGGCTATGAGAAAACTACCGCATGGCGCACGTGTAGTAGCTGTGCCGCAGCTGCATTTGGTTGGGGTGTTCGGCAGCTTCCAGCCATATCGCAAACAAATTGCATCTTTGAACGCACCCTTGCGGAGGGAAAAATTGTTGTCATCAAGTGGCAGGACTGATAGCCACGAGGAAGCGCCTTTCTCCATAGCAAGGTCAACGTGGCGTTTCAGTTGTGGAGAGAGGTGGCCGTGAACAGACTCGGCTTGTTGCGCCTGATATTCGCGATTAGATCGTCGTATTGAGGCCTTTGCTTCCAATACTTCTGATATGTCCACTAATCAGTCCTGATCTTGGGTGGCGATGGTAGCAACTAGGGGTGATGTTAGTCTCGTTGAGGCTTCAAAGTTGCGATGTGATGTAGATACTGGGTTGCGGGTAATTCCCATTCCGCCGAGACGTACTGGCAGAGCTAGCAGGTCCCTCTCCTCTCTTGAGCCAGGTGGGCGACCAGTTAATGCTGGGATCAGATGTTGTTGGATAGCTTCCTCCAGTGGATTTAGCAGGTCAGCGATATCAGGGATGGTTCGAGACAGAAAGGACCAGCGACTCGAGAGACCGTGAGTGTAAGCACTGTAGGCGGCATGAGGTTGTGTCTGGGCAATATGGGCTAGCTTTTTTATCTCTTCCGACCATTTCTCCACCTTGCCTCCCACTTAGATCCCGGTGATTTGAAATCGCGCAATTGCATTGGTCCAAACGCGGGATCTATTTTCCGTAGATCCCGCTGCCCCGGACGACGGGATCTATTGGGGAGCGAGCGTGAAGACGTGATAGGTAAGAGACTCGAGCGAGGTTTCAGCTACCAACGGCGAGCCAGAAACGGTAGGCTAAAGCTACAGCATTCCCTCGTCGTCCGCCGCGCTTCGCGGAAAAGGGCTCCGCCCACTCTACGCGCACGTATCTTTCCAGAGCGTTCGAGGATTGGCTCGCGGCGAGCATGAGTATGTCGAGTTCCTTCTCGGAGTCTTCCTGGTCTAGACAAGATAGTAACAGCTCGCCTGGCGCTGCCATATCTTCGCAAACAGTTTGAATGGATCTAAACTGGTTAGACGCGTCGCCACGGTAACTACGCGTGGTAGAGTGCCTCGGGCTCCCTAGTAGCGCCCTCGCTGCGCTCGGGACGCCGACAGCTCGGGAGCCCTCGGCACTCTACCACGCGTAGTCACCTCGGCTCCGCATCTAACCTATATATATTCTTCGGTATGAGATCTAGAGCCAACAACCGCTCCAAGATGCCGCTTGCCCTCGGTAGTAGTGATGTTGATATCAGTGTCGGCAAACAACTCCCTGGCCCTCACTGCGTGCTCGGTTTTCACTACGATATGGGTTTTGGAAGCGTTAGGATGGTATCCATATCTGGCGCCGTGTACTTGCAGACTGTCCCACCACTTTCTTAGGTCATCACAGGTGCCGGCACCTGTGGCATCGTCCGCGTACCAGACTTGCTTCACTCCGGGGCCGGGGGCATCCGACTTCAATTCCCTAATCAGTGGTTTCACAACTAGCGCATACATGGCCATGGCTAGCGGGTCCCCCTGTGTAGTACCTTCCGAAGAGGTGATCTCCCCGTCGCCACAGATGATGCATCTTACTGGAGCTCTATATGTGTTCACGAGAATCTGGTAAAGGGGAGGGCAAATTGATTTGATGTTGTGTGTAGGGCTGCTTGTCTGGCCGGATGCACGAGTGCGCGTAATGTTGTAACACGGACTTGTTACGAGAATACGGAGGTTGAAATTTTACACCGGAAGTTGAACTTTAGACGCGATTTTTCACGTTAGATGCAGCGGAATGGCACTGGCACTTGCGCTTGTGCTCATAACTTCGCAACGGAACGGGGTACGCCCCTGAAACAAACGGAAAACTATAGAGCATTTATAGGACTTTCTGTCTAGCGCACAAAATTATTTCGCAAATTTGCGCCATAAGTATAAGGGCTAAATTTAGAAATGTTACTAAAAGCAGAACTTAATTGCATTCTTTCCCTGTGCCCCTATTGTTTTGTTCTATCTTTAGTAACATTTCTAAATTTAGCCATTAGTGACACATTCCCTTTAATGACAGTTAGATTTGCTTTATGAACAGCAATCATATTGTGTTAAGTGTTAATTCCTTTGTTTTGCAGTCAATGTTGGACTAGCAGTGGGTCTGTCGGTTGCGATCTGCTTCATACTCATCATCGTCGGTGTGCCAGTGTGCGTGGTGGTGACAGTGTACTGGTCAAACAGGAGACGACAGCGTTTGGTGCGGACTCGTATCGTTGGTACCACACCAATAGGCGGTGGAGCCACGACCGTGGTCTCCTCGACCGGAAACACGTCGTTCTCGGCTACTCCGACAGCTTACCCCGCACAGCAGCCATATTACCCCACTCAACCTCCCCCAGCTCCTTACCCCAGCCAGCCTACTTACTCTGCTCAGCCTCAAATGAAGTATGGGGAGGCCCCTCCTTCGTATCATGAGACTGCTAACGCATATCCACCACAGGTGACCTTAATCTACAGTTAGGAATGTGGCGATATAATTACTATGACTATATTTAGAAAGTGTTACTATATATGAAGGGAAACTAATTATTCTTTCACTGGGCTCTATAGCACTGCCACATTCTGAGAAAAGTATTGTGATAGGACATTTTCTTCACTTTTCTTAACACAATCTGTGTTCCAATGTCCACCGAGTACAATTTTGATTGCAGGGGTATCCCCAGTTCCAGCCTAATCCAATGGCTGCCTATCCTCCTCAACCCTACCCTCCTCAGCCCCAGCCGGGATATCCTGTTGATGTCCCGTATCCAGTCCAGGGCAACCCTCCCCCGCCCCAGGATCCTACTATTCCACAAACATGAGACATTACTCAATGGTGCTGCTGCAAATACAGTTATCAACTCTTAAAGACTTTTTTACACTCATAGTTGACTTTGTCATGTCTCCAATAGTTTATCACTATAGCATGATGCATTATTAAACCATCGGCGCGCATGCGCAGCGAGGGTTACATAGTTGGTGAGTTGTCTGTCTGTTACTCAACATCTCACTTCTCGAATGTTTTTTCGTCTCACAAACGATACTACCTACTTAACGGGCAATGAAGGTCAGAACAATTGTGCGGTTCTCTCTGAAAATGCTCCGTTGCAAAGCTAGAGCGCGAAAAAGGCAATTGCAAATACGCAACGGACGGGAAGGCTTACCACAGTCTGATCTATCCGCGTGCTCTGCGTACCTCGGAGGCGCCAGAAGATGCAACGCAGGGCGTGTATCGCCTCTCGTATGCTATCTTGTAGTGTAGTTAGTCCGCGTCAGACTCTGCGCGAGCTTGCATGAAGAGAGCTAAAACTAAACCCAGTGCATCAATTAGTGATACTGCGCATGCGTGTACTTACGCGTGAGCGTCATGTCACAATGCGCCGAGGGGTGCTTTTCATATTCTGTTATTATCCGTACAAAGCCGATAAAGTGATAAGTTTTCTTCTGAATCTCCTTGCGTTCTATATAGCACTGTGAAAAACCTTTGCAGCTTTTCTGGTTTTAGCGTTCTACATGAAGAAATCGACTTCACTCACTCAAAAGGGTTAACTCGCATTGTATGATGACTGAGAGTAAGATCAACGGAATTCCAGCTAGTCCAAACAACGTACACGCGTAGTGAGCGCTTCCTGCTGAGTTTACGGGTAGTTATACCATAAAGAGGCCATATGATTTCCCCATACCTTAGCTGTATGTAAACTCATTTGCATAAACCACAATGGGTATATGGTAGTTATACGATAGTAGGAAATTGGCAGCGTGTAATGCAATTAGGGGGCTTTCACACTCTTTGTGTGCTGCTGTTTCTTTACCAGAAGGGAGTGTTTTCAGGCTAGAATGGCCAGAAACTGCTCTAGTATATACGCGGTCTGAAAACTAGCTAAAAACTGCTTCCCGACCCGTAGGCTCCCGTAGACTGGAACAGTATGTGACTTTCAGCTTTCTTGCTACTGCAACAGGCTGCATTCGAGAGCGCTGGGTATAGCGGGAGAGAAAGCGAGCCAGAGCGGCAGCTACAAAACTCGCGTGGAGTCCAGCAGCGAAAAAGTGACGTACTTGTAACGTTGAACTCTCGAAAAAATGACCATGGCTTCTGCACAATCGCCCAGCTTGACCAAACTAAAGCGCTTATTGCAGCTGTCTCTCCGCTCCCGATTGGTCGCTAGCTCTCTCCGGCCGTACACTCGAGGGTGTGCGTTAAAAAGAGGGCATTTTGAAAGCTTTTGTGCGATCTCATTGGTCAGAGCCTTACCGCCGGATGTCATCATACAAACACGTTATACGATGGCTTAGCTTGTGATTTTCTGGTTGTACACTCGTGGCTTCAGTTTTGATAGACCACTCGGGCTACGCCCTCATGCCCTATCAAAACTGGCCACTCGTGTAAAACCAGTAAACCACGCGCCGCCATCGTATCGCTGCATGTGATTATAGAATCTATGTGCATACTTTTAAAAATAAGGTTCAATGTTATTATGTCTACTGTCAGACTAATTCAGCACCTTTTTTATGCTCTATCTAAATGTAGCTAGCTATCACTCATACTCAGATAGCTAGAATCTTGCGGTCTCTCCCGCCGGTGGTGATTGGCCATCCGCCCCCACCGACTGCGGCTCCACTCCCACAGGACTCTCCTCGGGACTCTCTGATGTAAAGCAAAAGTGTTGAAATTAGCGTTGCAATTGACAATACGTGGTTCAACTGGACTTGAATGGGTCCTTAAACAACACTTAGTGTTTAACGACTTCTCCATCCAAGAGAGAAGATAATTTCGGAATCAAACCACAAGAGACTTAGATTGTGCATACAGCTACAGGTGAAATCTTAGTTTCGTATGAGCATGCTACCGCGTGGTCATGCGCACTGGGAACCAACCCCAGTAAACGCTCCCCCTAGCGCTCTGCCGCCCCCGGACTTTTTCGATTCCCAGCTTCTACTTCGTACAATGAAGACTTGGGTAGCGGCGAGCATGCTGGTGCTGATCGGCCTTCTCCTCTGTCATCTCCAGGTGTCCACTGCCCTTGAAGGCTCTGGTGAGTCTTACGTTCGACCGTTGATGACTAGCTAGCTAGCTACGTCGTCTACGGTCTATGTTCGACTTTGGTTATGGGACCGTAATCGATGAAGGAATGTCCTACATCAGTAATGTTTGATTTTCAAAAGAGCATTGTTCTCAATCTCTTGCCGTGTCCGTGCTCTTCTCGCTATCACGCGTGCTTGAGACTTTCCCTCCCAAAGTGGTTTAGCCTTTCTAATAGAGCTATGTAAACGAAGGCGGTTACACAGGCGGTTTCGTGCTGTGCACATCGTATGAGTTTGGGTCTCATAGCTAGCAGCTTTTCCTTGCACGATAAATGATCACTTGACCCTTGGTAAATGTATACCTATCTATAGTACAGCTATAATAGAAACACGTTTGGGAGGAAAACCGTAACTCCAGTACTTGGTAGTATGTCATGGTGTAATTGAATACATTGAGGGAGAATGAAGGAATGTGCAACCTTAGCCAGTCATGTGAGCTCTGTTGACAGGTAGGTGTAAAGTACACAGGACCAAGTTTCCTGATATGATTCTAGATCTAGTCTACTATAATACACATGGAGTATTCATGAGTTAGAGTAATAAGTTTGCTTACTGATCCAGGTACCCTTGCTAAGCTGGATGTGACTGACGTCTCGTATTCTACTCTACCAAGGCAGGATGATGTCACCAGTGGACAAATATATACCAGTAGCGGCTTTAGATTTGGAAATACCGTCTACTACAGCATCTACGTACGTGTGTAAATACTGCAAAATGCAGATACATTATAAGTGCACAAAGCCCCTACAGTTCAGCATAGTTTTTGCCTAGTCTCATTGGTAGTCTACTGTCCAACATGCTCATAGTGTTTCATAGTGCCATAAACAGTGTGTTAGCCACTTTATTTTCCTCTTGAGCTTCCTGTGTACTATGATTGCACGTAGGTTAATACGAATGGATTCATTTCGTTGGGGACGAATGATGATGGCACCTCGCCAAGTATACCTGGTTCGAACTCCGTAATCTCTCCGTACGGAGCCGATATTGACACGAGGATAGCTGGGACGGTGAGATACACTGGATTCACGAGTAGCCATCCTCAGATGTCCTCTGTCAGTCAATTCATTCGCTCTAACACCGAAGACTACTCTTTCACCGGAACCAGAATGATGGTGGTGGAATGGGATGGAGTGGCCAAGTACGGTGGAAGCTCTGTGAGTTAATTAAATACCAGGAGCAATCTGTTGTACCTGACTCCTCCGAAGTCAATGACCACTCCCCCCTTATGATTTTTGGAAGTCCCTTAGGACGAAATGCACCACATGCTCAATATCATTTACTTGAAAGGTAGTATGAATAAGAAAAATAATAACAAGTTTAACCCAGGCAACCCCTTAGGGCCTCGGCATGCAACTTTGTCTCACATAACGAAGTTGAATTGTGCGTCTTTTATGATATTCTATATTGAGAAAGCTATGATGCAATTGCTTAATTACATGTACATCACTAATACAGGTCTTCAGTTTTTAATATTAACATTTTCCCGCAGTTTGCCACCAGCACCTTCCAAGCAGTTCTGATCACTGATGGCTCAGCCTCCTATGCCGTGTTCATCTATCAGTGTGGAGGGATGGAGTGGAGTGGAGCTACAATTGGCTGGGGTTACTCCAGAGACCTTTACGAGGAGCACAGTCTCAGTGAAACTTCTTATTCCAACGATATTGGCTGCAGTTACTCCTCTACCTCAAGTGCTATCATTTACGACATCTATAGTTATAGTAAAGGAACTACATGTATGCAGCTAAACTAATGTGTACACAAAAGCTGCCTAATTGTACAAAGTCCAGTATTCATGGCCCGTGCTAAACAGAGCCACACCCAAATCCCCTTTACCTGTAGCTTGTGAAAAACTTCATGCTTACCAAACAAGCTATGTATCTATTAACTGCTGAGATAATAGCAAATACTGTCGACGTAGGCATGATTTATGCACCCAATTTTACCCTTCAGGCACAGATGGTCCAACGACATATCCGACGACATATCCGACAACATATCCAACGACATATCCAACGACATATTCAACGTCCTATCCAACATACCCTAGCTACTGCTACAGCAGCTATGAATTTGAGTGTGACAACGGACAGTGCGTATCTGACAGCTACAGGTGTGACGACTATGACGATTGTGGAGACAACAGCGACGAAGAGGGATGTGGTACATGTATGTCTTAACAACATTCTGTGCATTTATTACTCTGCCTACTCAGTGAATGGTGTGGCCTTGCCCGTGTAAACTTGCATGTGGATATCAATAGTATGTATGTACCCACATGTAAAACTGCAAGACCACGCATGTGTGGTATTCATAGCAGCCTTTCTGCAACATTCTTTTGCTGGGGTGGCGGAGCAAAGGGGGCAAACCCTGCCATTATACAAGTGTAGCTTGGTCCCCATAAGAGCTGCCCGTCCTTGCTTTGGTTTTGAAAAGGCCACACAGCACCCAACCATTGCAGGGTGTGTGCATCCTGGACTAAAGTCATCTCGTCTGTGCATTCTGCACAAAAGAATTACAATTGGGTGTCCAACTGGCACTACTTTTGCACATTAAAGGGAACGTAGCAGTATACTTATATACAAGCTAGGGCTAAGTTTAGAAAAGCAGAACTTGATTGCATTCTTTCCCTGTGCCCCTATTGTTTTGTTCTATCTTTAGTAACATTTCTAAATTTATCCATTACTGATACATTCCCTTTAGATTTGCTTTATGAACAGCAATCATATTGTGTTAAGTGTTAATTCCTTTGTTTTGCAGCCAATGTTGGACTAGCAGTGGGTCTGTCGGTTGCGATCTGCTTCATACTCATCATTGTCGGTGTGCCAATGTGTGTGGTGGTGACTGTGTACTGGTCAAACAGGAGACGGCAGCGTTTGGTGCGGACTCGTATCGTTGGTACCACACCAATAGGCGGTGGAGCCACGACCGTGGTCTCCTCGACCGGAAACACGTCGTTCTCGGCTACTCCGACGGCTTACCCCGCCACAGCAGCCCATATTACCCCGCTCAACCTCCCCCAGCTCCTTACCCCAGCCAGCCAGCTTACTCCACTCAGCCTCAAATGAAGTATGGAGAGGCCCCTCCTTCGTATGAGACTGCTAGCACATATCCACCACAGGTGACCTTAATCTACAGTTAGGGAATGCGGCGGTATAAGATAATTATTTAGAAAGTGTTACTATATATGAAGGGAAACTAATTATTATTTCACTGGGCTCTATAGTCCTAATGTACTGCCACATTCTGAGAAAAGTATTGTGATAGGACATTTTCTTCACTTTTCTTAACACAATTTGTGTTCCAATGTCCACCGAGTATATACAATTTTGATTGCAGGGGTATCCCCAGTTCCAGCCTAATCCAATGGCTGCCTATCCTCCTCAACCCTACCCTCCTCAGCCCCAGCCGGGATATCCTGTTGATGTCCCGTATCCAGTCCAGGGCAACCCTCCCCCGCCCCAGGATCCTACTATTCCACAAACATGAGACATTACTCAATGGTGCTGCTGCAAATACAGTTATCAACTCTTAAAGACTTTTTTACACTCATAGTTGACTTTGTCGTGTCTCCAATAGTTTATCACTATAGCATGATGCATTATTAAACCATCGGCGCGCATGCGCAGCGAGGGTTACATAGTTGGTGAGTTGTCTGTCTGTTACTCAACATCTCACTTCTCGAATGTTTTTTCGTCTCACAAACGATACTACCTACTTAACGGGCAATGAAGGTCAGAACAATTGTGCGGTTCTCTCTGAAAATGCTCCGTTGCAAAGCTAGAGCGCGAAAAAGGCAATTGCAAATACGCAACGGACGGGAAGGCTTACCACAGTCTGATCTATCCGCGTGCTCTGCGTACCTCGGAGGCGCCAGAAGATGCAACGCAGGGCGTGTATCGCCTCTCGTATGCTATCTTGTAGTGTAGTTAGTCCGCGTCAGACTCTGCGCGAGCTTGCATGAAGAGGGCTAAAACTAAACCCAGTGCATCAATTAGTGATACTGCGCATGCGTGTACTTACGCGTGAGCGTCATGTCACAATGCGCCGAGGGGTGCTTTTCATATTCTGTTATTATCCGTACAAAGCCGATAAAGTGATAAGTTTTCTTCTGAATCTCCTTGCGTTCTATATAGCACTGTGAAAAACCTTTGCAGCTTTTCTGGTTTTAGCGTTCTACATGAAGAAATCGACTTCACTCACTCAAAAGGGTAACTCGCAATAGTGTATGGATTGTCAGCATCACAGTCGCTGCATGTGATTATAGAATCTATGTGCATACTTTTTTAAATAAGGTTCAATGTTATTATGTCTACTGTCAGACTAATTCAGCACCTTTTTTATGCTCTATCTAAATGTAGCTAGCTATCACTCATACTCAGATAGCTAGAATCTTGCGGTCTCTCCCGCCGGTGGTGATTGGCCATCCGCCCCCACCGACTGCGGCTCCACTCCCACAGGACTCTCCTCGGGACTCTCAGATGTAAAGCAAAAGTGTTGAAATTAGCGTTGCAATTGACAATACGTGGTTCAACTGGACTTGAATGGGTCCTTAAACAACACTTAGTGTTTAACGACTTCTCCATCCAAGAGAGAAGATAATTTCGGAATCAAACCACAAGAGACTTAGATTGTGCATACAGCTACAGGTGAAATCTTAGTTTCGTATGAGCATGCTACCGCGTGGTCATGCGCACTGGGAACCAACCCCAGTAAACGCTCCCCCTAGAGCTCTCTGCCGCCCCCGGACTTTTTCGATTCCCAGCTTCTACTTCGTACAATGAAGACTTGGGTAGCGGCGAGCATGCTGGTGCTGATCGGCCTTCTCCTCTGTCATCTCCAGGTGTCCACTGCCCTTGAAGGCTCTGGTGAGTCTTACGTTCGACCGTTGATGACTAGCTAGCTAGCTACGTCGTCTACGGTCTATGTTCGACTTTGGTTATGGACCGTAATCGATGACTACATCGTAATTCAAAAGAGCGTTCTTCTCAATCTCTTGCCATGTCCGTGCTCTTCTCGCCATCACGCGTGCTTGCAGTGCACGATGCTTTCCCTCCCAAAGTGGTTTAGCCTCTCTAGCTATGTAATTGGCGGTTACACAGGCGGTTTCTTGACAAGTGCTGTGCACATCGTATGAGCGGTTTGGGTCTCTATTATCCCATAGCTAGCAAATTTTCCTAATGTATACCTATCTATAGTACAGCTATAATAGAAACACGTTTGGGAGGAAAACCATAACTCCAGTACTTGATAGTATGTCATTGTGTAATGGACTGAGAATGAAGGAATGTGCATACCTTAGCCAGTCATGTGAGCTCTGTTGACAGGTAGGTGCAAAGTACACAGGACCAGTTTCCTGATATGGTTCTAATCTAGTATAATATAATACACAGGGAGTATTCATGAGTTAAAGTAATATTGTGTCTACTAAGTTTGCTTACCGATCCAGGGACCCTTGCTATGCTGGATGTGACTAACGTCTCATATTCTACTCTACCAAGGCAGGATGATGTCACCCGTGATGAATATATTAGTAGCGGCTTTAGATTTGGAAATACCGTCTACTACAGCATCTACGTACGTGTGTAAATACTGCAAAATGCAGATACATTATAAGTGCACAAAGCCCCTACAGTTCAGCATAGTCTTTGCCTAGTCTCATTGGTAGTCTACTGTCCAACATGCTCAAGTGTTTCATAGTGGCATAAACAGTGTGTTAGCCACTTTATTTTCCTCTTGAGCTTCCTGCGTACTATGATTGCACTTAGGTTAATACGAATGGATTCATTTCGTTGGGGACGAATGATGATGGCACCTCGCCAAGTATACCTGGTTCGAACTCCGTAATCTCTCCGTACGGAGCCGATATTGACACGAGGATAGCTGGGACGGTGAGATACACTGGATTCACGAGTAACCATCCTCAGATGTACTCTGTCAGTGAATTCATTCGCTCTAACACCCAAGACAACTATTTCACCGGAACCAGAATGATGGTGGTGGAATGGGATGGAGTGGCCAAGATCGGTGAAAGCTCTGTGAGTTAATTAAATACCAGGAGCAATCTGTTGCAATTTACGTACCTGACTCCACCTTAAGTCAATGACAACTCCCCCCTTATGATTTTGGAAGTCCCTTAGGACGAAATGTCACCCCATGCTCAATATCATTTCCTATGAAAGGTAGTATGAATAAGATTTTTTCCAAAAAAAATAACCAGTTTAACCCAGGCAAGGCCTCGGCATGTCTCAAATAACAAAGTTGAATTGTGTGGCTTTTATGATATTCTATGAGAAAGCTCTGATTAAAAATGATGCAATTGCATCACTAATACAGGTCTTCAGTTTTGAATATTAACATTTTCCCGCAGTTTGACACCAGTACCTTCCAAGCAGTTCTGATCACTGACGACTATGACTCTTATGCCGTGTTCATCTACCAGTGTGGAGGGATGGAGTGGGGTGGAGCTACCATTGGCTGGAGTTACTCCAGAAACCTTTACGAGGAGCACTATCTCAGTGAAGCTTATTATTCCTACGATATTGGCTGCACTTACTCCTCTACCTCAAGTGCTATCATTTATGACGTCTATAGTGGTAAGAGAACTACATGTATGCAGCTAAACTAATGTGTACACAAAAGCTGCCTAATTGTACAAAGTCTGGCATTCATGCCCCTGTGCTAAACAGAGTCACACCCAAATCCCCATTACCTATAGCTTATGAATATATACGTAACTTCATGCATACCAAGCGAGCTGCTGAGATAATAGCAAATACTATCGACTTAAGCACGATTATTATACATATGCACCCAATTTTTACCTTCGGGCACAGATGGTACAACGACATGCAGCTACAGCTACATCTTTGAGTGTGACAACGGACAGTGCGTATCTGACAGCTACAGGTGTGACGACTATGACGATTGTGGAGACAACAGCGACGAAGAGGGATGTGGTACGTCTTAGCAACATTTATTACTCTGCCTACTCAGTGAATGGTGTGGCCTTGCCCATGTCAACTTGCATGTGGACATCAATAGTATGTATGTACCCACATGTGAAACTGCAAGACCACGCATGTGTGGTATTCATAGCAGCCTTTCTGCAACATTCTTTTGCTGGGGTGGTAGAGCAAAGGGGGCAAACCCTGCCATTATACAAGTGTAGCTTGGTCCCCATAAGAGCTGCTCGTCCTTGCTTTAGTTTTGAGAAGGCCACGCAGCACCCAACCATTGCAGGGTGTATGTATGCATCCTGGACTAAAGTCATCTCGTCTGTGCATTCTGCACAAAAGAATTACAATTGGGTGCACTACTTTTGCACATTTGAGGGAATGTGGCAGTATAAAGGCTAAATTTAGAAACGTTAGTAAAAGCGGAAATTAATTGCATTCTTTCCCTGTGCCCCTATTGATTTGTTCTATCTTTAGAAACATTTCTAAATTTAGCCCTTACTGACATTCCATTTAGATTTGCAGCAATGATATTGTGTTAAGTGCCTTTGTTTTGCAGTCAATGTTGGACTAGCAGTGGGTCTGTCGGTTGCGATCTGCTTCATACTCATCATTGTCGGTGTGCCAGTGTGCGTGGTGGTGACTGTGTACTGGTCAAACAGGAGACGGCAGCGTTTGGTGCGGACTCGTATCGTTGGTACCACACCAATAGGCGGTGGAGCCACGACCGTGGTCTCCTCGACCGGAAACACGTCGTTCTCGGCTACTCCGACGGCTTACCCCGCACAGCAGCCATATTACCCCGCTCAACCTCCCCCAGCTCCTTACCCCAGCCAGCCAGCTTACTCCACTCAGCCTCAAAAGAAGTATGGAGAGGCCCCTCCTTCGTATGAGACTGCTAGCGCATATCCACCACAGGTGACCTTAATCTACAGTTAGGGAATGTGGTGGTATAATTACTATGACTATATTTAGAAAGTGTTACTATATATGAAGGGAAACTAATTATTCTTTCACTGGGCTCTATAGTCCTAATGCACTGCCACATTATGAGAAAAGTATTTCTTAACACACAATTTGTGTTCCAATGTCTATACAATTTTGATTGCAGGGGTATCCCCAGTTCCAGCCTAATCCAGTGGCTGCCTATCCTCCTCAACCCTACCCTCCTCAGCCCCAGCCGGAGTATCCTGTTGATGTCCCGTATCCGATCCAGGGCAACCCTCCCCCGCCCCATGATCCTACTCTTCCACAAACATGAGTCAATGGTGCTGCTGCAAATACAGTTAGCAACTCTTCAAGACTTTTGTTACACTCGTAGTTGACTTTGTCATGTCTCCAATAGTTTATCACATGATGCATTTTGTTCTGTTATTATCCGTACAAAGCCCATAAAGTGATGTTTTCTTCTGAATATCCTTGCCTTCTATTATATATAGCACTGTGAAAAACCTTTGCAGCTTTTCTGGTTTTAGCGTTCTCGACTTCACCCAAAATGGTAACTTGCAATGGTATATTATTACAAGTGGAAAAATCATTTCTTCAAAATGAAAGGGGGATATAGGGATGGCTTGAAGCACCAAAAAGGAAGAAACAAGGGGTCATTACACAGCAAAGTTGCACAAAGCTACATGACACCATCCCTATATCTTGTTCGATATTAAACTTTGCTTATAAACAATGTAACAAAGATATAGGGATGGTGTCATGTAGCTTTGTGCAACTTTGCTGTGTAATGACCCCTTGTTTCTTCCTTTTTGGTGCTTCAAGCCATCCCTATATCCCCCTTTCATTTTGAAGAAATGATTTTTCCACTTGTTTCCACTATTTTTAACAGCTTATGACAACACTGCTACAGTCCCTCTGATGTTCATGAGTATGTTGTAGATAGGCTATATACAATAGACAAATTGTAACTGTAGCTAATGGGGCTGCTAGTGCCTGAAGCAGGGGCTATAGATACCGCATTCACCTCATGTATTGTCTTCAAAGAGCATGTAATTAGATTATTGCACATAGTTGTGGTTTCATGGGAAGGCTTTGGTAATCAGGCTACAACAATGAAGGCCCATTTCACTGAGCGCCCTGGAAGGCTCACGTAACACCCCGCAGACTCTGGCAAGTTGCTCTTCGTGCAAATCGACAGCAAGTTCCTCTGCAGGTCAGCCAACTCGCCCGGTAAGTGGTAATACGCCCGCAAGCGCATTGGACAACGCCCCTGCCTGGCGCATGCGCGCGGCTCACTGATGCTGAGTTAGCAGCAAATGGCGTTGTTCAGTGTCGACCATGGAAGAGCTCCATGATCTACCGTAGTGACTAGCGGCAAGAAAGAAAAGATCGCTTGTTGTCCGTGCACATCTCCGGCGAAATTGGAGACCTTCAGTGAAAAAATCAGTGCTTGAACTGGTACTGGTAAGGAGATAGCGGGTTTAAAGAAGAAGAAGAAGAAGATGAAGAATATGATGACACGAAAATCGTGAAATCGCGTATGAGCGAATTCTCGTGTGGACGACTGAAGGTGCGTATGAGGTCTTGGGGAACATGTATAGGTAGATATGGGCCCGTAGACTATTGCTAGTATGTTTTGAAGGCCTAGGGAGTGATTCTCACCGAGTTTTTAGTCGTTTTGTACGCGGATCACGTGAGATTTCACCCGTGTCATGTCGTCATCCCTATATAGAGAGTCTACCGACTCTCTAATAGTGCATGGATTGTCGGCATCACAGTCGCTGCATGTGATTATAGAATCTATGTGCATCCTTTTTCAATATTATTATGTTTACTGTCAGACTAATTCAGCACCTTTATTATGCTCTATCTAAATGTAGCTAGCTATCACTCATACTCAGATAGCTAGAATCTTGTATGTTGCAGTCTCTGCCGCCGGTGACTGGCCATCCGCCCCCACCGACTGCGGCTCTACTCCCACAGGACTCTCCTCGGGACTCTCAGATGTAAAGCAAGAGTATTGCAATTGACAATGCGTATGAGTATTATTTTGCATGCTACCGCGTACGCATGCGCACTTGGAACACCAGTAATAACACTCTCATCCCCTCTCTGCGCTGCGCCCCCGGACCTTCCCAGCTGCTACGTAGTATATATATACAATGAAGACTTGGGTAGCGGCGAGCATGCTGGTGCTGATCGGCCTTCTCCTCTGTAATCTCCAGGTGTCCACTGCCCTTGAAGGCTATGGTGAGTCTTGCGTTCGACCGTTGATGACTAGCGTCGTCTATGGTCAATGTTCGACTTTGGTTATGGACCGTAATCGATGACTACATCGTAATTCAAAAGAGCGTTCTTCTCAATCTCTTGCCATGTCCGTGCTCTTCTCGCTATCACGCGTGCTTGCAGTGCACGATGCTTTCCCTCCCAAAGTGGTTTAGCCTCTCTAGCTATGTAATTAACGAAGGCGGTTTCTTGACAAGTGCTGTGCACATCGTATGAGTTTGGGTCTCTATTATCCCATAGCTTCCTAATGTATACCTATCTATAGTACAGCTATAATAGAAACACGTTTGGGAGGAAAACCATAACTCCAGTACTTGGTAGTATGTCACGGAGTAATGGACTGAGAATGAAGGAATGTGCATACCTTAGCCAGTCATGTGAGGTGCACAGGACCAGTTTCCTGATAATATGGTTCTAGTCTACATATAACACACAGGGAGTATTCATGAGTTAAAGTAGTATTGTGTATACTAAGTTTGCTTACTGATCCAGGGACCTTTGCTATGCTGGATGTGACTGACGTCTCGTATTCTACTCTACCAAGGCAGGATGATGTCACCAGTGGAGAAATATATATTAGTAGCTTTAGATTTGGAAATACCGTCTACTACTACATCTACGTACGTGTGTAAATATTTCAAAATGCAGATACATTATAAGTGCACAAAGCCCCTACAGTTCAGCATAGTCTTTGCCTAGTCTCATTGATAGTCTACTGTCCAACATGCTCTATAGTGTTTCATAGTGCCATAAACAGTGTGTTAGCCACTTTATTTGCCTCTTGAGCTTCCTGTGTACTATGATTGCACGTAGGTTAATACGAATGGATTCATTTCGTTGGGGACGAATGATGATGGCACCTCGCCAAGTATACCTGGTTCGAACTCCGTAATCTCTCCGTACGGAGCCGATATTAACACGAGGATAGCTGGGACGGTGAGATACACCAACGGATTCACGACTAGCCATCCTCAGATGTACTCTGTCAGTAAATTTATTCGCTCTAACACCCAAGACTACTATTTCACCGGAACCAGAATGATGGTGGTGGAATGGGATGGAGTGGCCAAGCTCGGTGGAAGCTCTGTGAGTTAATTAAATACCAGGAGCAATCTGTTGCAATTTACGTACCTGACTCCACCTTAAGTCAATGACCACTCCCCCCTTATGATTTTTGGAAGTCCCTTAGGACGAAATGCCCCCATGCTCAATATCATTTCCTATGAAAGGTAGTATGAATAAGAAAAATAATAACAAGTTTAACCCAGGCAACCCCTTAGGGCCTCGGCATGCAACTTTGTCTCACATAACGAAGTTGAATTGTGTGGCTTTTATATATGAGAAAGCTCAGATTAAAAATGATGCAATTGCATCACATGTCTTCAGTTTTTAATATTAACATTTTCCCACAGTTTGCCACCAGCACCTTCCAAGCAGTTCTCATCACCGACGGCTATGACTCCTATGCCGTGTTCATCTACCAGTGTGGAGGGATGGAGTGGGGTGGAGCTACCATTGGCTGGAGTTACTCCGAAAACCTTTACGAGGAGCACCGTCTTAGTGGAGCTTCTTCCAATGATATTGGCTGCAGTTACTCTTCTACCTCAAGTGCTATCATTTATGACGTCTATAGTGGTAAGGAACTACATGTATAATGAAAAGCACTGAAGTGCAAACCCTCGGCGCACTGTGACGCGCGCGCGTAAGTAAACGCATGCGCCTTACCACTAATTGATGGGCTGGGTTTAGTTTTAGCTGTTACTTGTGGTCTCTTGCCAGCTTGCGCAGAGTCCGACGCGGGCAAACTACACTACTAGATAGCACGCGAGAGGCTATACACGCCCTGCATTGCATCTTCTGGTGCCTCCGAGGTACGCAGAGCACGCGGATTGATCATGCCGTAGTAAGCCGTTGTGTATTTGCATGTTGGCTTTTTCCCGCTCTAGCTTTGCAACGGAGAGTTTTCAGAGAAAACCGTTCGAAATTTCTGACCTTCATTGCCCGTTCAGTAGGTGGTATCCTTTGTGAGACGAAAGAACATTCGCGAAGTGAGATGAAGAGTAACAGACAGACAGACAGACAGACAGACAGACAGACAGACAGACAAACCCAATGAAAAGCACTAAAGTGCAAACCCTCGGCGAAGTAGCTCGCAGAGAGTCTGACGCGGGCTAGCTACAGTTGTAGATAGCACGCGATAGTCGATACACGACACTCGTTGTGACTTCTTGTGCCTTCAAGATAGACAAAGCAAGCGGACCCGGTCCTGTGCTAAATATAAGCGCATGCGCATTAGGCCGCCAGCGATAAAATGGCGACTACAGGCATTTGCCATACAATGCTGGAAGCGCTCTAGCTTAGCAACGGAGCATTTTCTGAGAAAACCGTTCGAAATTTCTGACCTTCATTGCCGGTTAAGTAGGTTGTATCGTTTGTGAGACGAACAGACATTCGAGAAGTGAGATTGAGAGTAACAGACAGACAGACAGACAAACCCAACTACAGTACCCTCGCTGCGCATGCGCGCCGAGGGTAATGAAAAGCACTGAAGTGCAAACCCTCGGGGCATTGTGACGCGCACGCGTGAGTAAACGCACCCGCTGTATCACTAATGCATTGGCTGGGTTTAGTTATAGCTGTTACTCGTGCCGAAATCCTGGTGCCAAGCCATTCTCTCTTGACACCCCTGATTTGCTATTATCCCAGCAGCTTGGTAAGCAGAAGTTACGTATATTATATTCATAAGTATAGGTAATGGGGATTTGAGTGTGAAGCTGTGTTTAGTACAGGGGATGAATGCCAGTCTTTGTACAATTAGGCAGCCTGTGTACACATTAGTTTAGCTATAATTAACCCTCGGCGCGCATGCGCAGCGAGGGTTACAGTAGTTACCCTCGGCGCGCATGCGCAGCGAGGGTACTGTAGTTGGGTTTGTCTGTCTGTCTGTCTGTTACTCTCAATCTCACTTCTCGAGTGTCTGTTCGTCTCACAAAGGATACGACCTACCTAACGGGCAATGAAGGTCAGAAATTTCGAACAGTTTTCTCTGAAAATGCTCCGTTGCAGAGCTAGAGCGCTTCCGCCATTGCTAGTCGGCCATTTTTATCGCTGAGGAAAATGCGCATGCGCTTATGTGGGTCCGCTTGCTCTGTGTATCTTGAATGCATGAGAAGTCACAACGAAGGGCGTGTATCCCATTAGCGACAAATTATACTGTTTTGTTACTGTGGAATCGTAGTGTTTGCTAATTTTCCAATGCCCACTGTTTATGAGTAGAAGTATGCGTAGGTTCTGCCAACACTCTCACCTTTACTTTGATATTTGAAGTTACGCAATACACAAAAAACTGGACCCAGATAATTAGGGTAATTAGGGTTCCTTGTTCACAATTCATGGTCACATTAGCTTGTGACACAACACACAATGTGGCGTCACATGACATTCTGAAACGTCAGACAGTTCTTACGTGCGACATAATGTAGAGAGGATAAAAGTGATGCAACTCCCACATGCTATCTACTACTGTAGCTAGCCCGTGTCAGCGGGAGACCACGAGTATACTACATACTAATAGCAGCCCAGCCCATCAATTAGCGGTACCGCGCATGCCCAGTTCGCCGAGGGTTTGCACTTTAGTGGTCTGTCTGTCTGTGTGTCTGTTACTCTTCATCTCACTTCTCGAGTGTTCTTTCGTCTCACAAAGGATACCATCTACCCAACGGGCGATGAAGGTCAGAATTTTGTGGGGTTTTCTCTGAAAATGCTCCGTTGCAAAGCTAGAGCGCGAAAAAGCCAATATTATGCCACGGACGGGAAGGCTTACCGCGGTCTGATCGATCCGGGTGCTCTGCATATATACCTCGACCAGAAGATGCAACGCAGGGCGTGTATCGCCTCTCGCATGCTATCTAGTAGTGTAGTTAGCCCGCGTAGACTCTGCGCGAGCTGGCAAGAGACCACGAGTAACAGCTATAACTAAACCCAGCCAATGCATTAGTGATACAGCGGATGCGTTTACTCACGCGTGCGCGTCACAATGCCCCGAGGGTTTGCACTTCAGTGCTTTTCATTACCCTCGGCGCGCATGCGCGCCGAGGGTTAATTATAGCTAAACTAATGTGTACACAGGCTGCCTAATTGTACAAAGACTGGCATTCATCCCCTGTACTAAACACAGCTTCACACTCAAATCCCCATTACCTATACTTATGAATATAATATACGTAACTTCTGCTTACCAAGCTGCTGGGATAATAGCAAATCAGGGGTGTCAAGAGAGAATGGCTTGGCACCAGGATTTCGGCGCTAGAGGCTCTTTCGGCGCCAACCACGCATTCCAAGAAGTATATTGTACAATGATCAGTGCAGTATACAAC
This sequence comes from Geodia barretti, assembly GCA_030341885.1. Lineage (NCBI taxonomy): Eukaryota > Metazoa > Porifera > Demospongiae > Tetractinellida > Geodiidae > Geodia > Geodia barretti. The sequence goes on from CASHTH010001860.1 coordinate 53,928, forward strand.
ACTGTAATAGTAGCTCTCAAGTTGCGCTTGCAATGGCGCTATATTATATATGCGTGGTGCGCTCGCTTTTGCGCTGTGTGTAACGCTAAGCGCCGAAATTATGCTTGGCACTGCTCAGGTGTATGTGGCGCTATTTTTAGCACCATAGCGCCAGTTTGACATCCCTGGCAAAAACTATCGACTTGCTTGAATCGTAGATATAGTACATATGCACCCAACTTTTTCTCTTCTTGCACAGATGATTCAACGACATATCCAACCTACTGCTACAGCAGCTATGAATTTGAATGTGACAACGGAGATTGCGTATCTGACAGCTACAGGTGTGACGACGATGACAATTGTGGAGACAACAGTGATGAAGAGGGATGTGGTATGTCTTAGTAACATTCTGTGCATTTATTACTCTGCCTACTCAGTGAATGGTGTGGCCTTGCCCATGTAAACTTGCATGTGGATATCAATAGTATGTATGTACCCACATGTGATAATGACATGTGTGGTATTCATAGCAGCCTTTCTGCAACATTCTTTGCTGGGGTGGCGGAGCAAAGGGGGCAAACCCTGCCATTATACAAGTGTAGCTGGGTCCCCATAAGAGCTGCGTCGTCCTTGCTTTAGTTTTGAGAAGGTCACACAGCACCCAACCATTGCAGGGTGTATGCATCCTGGACTAAAGTCATCTCGTCTGTGCATTCTGCACAAAAGAATTACAATTGGGTGTCCAACTGGCACTACTTTTGCACATTAAAGGGAATGTAGCAGTGTCACGTATAAGGGCTAAATTTAAAAGCGGAACTTAATTGCATTCTTTCACTGTGCCCCCTATGGTTTTGTTCTATCTTTAGTAACATTTCTAAATTTAGCCATTACTGACACATTCCCTTTTAGATTTGCTTTATGAACAGCAATCATAATTATTGTGTTAAGTGTTAATTCCTTTGTTTTGCAGTCAATGTTGGACTAGCAGTGGGTCTGTCGGTTGCGATCTGCTTCATACTCATCATTGTCGGTGTGCCAGTGTGCGTGGTGGTGACTGTGTACTGCTCAAACAGGAGACGGCAGCGTTTGGTGCGGACTCGTATCGTTGGTACCACACCAATAGGAGGTGGAGCCACGACCGTGGTCTCCTCGACCGGAAACACGTCGTTCTCGGCTACTCCGACGGCTTACCCCGCACAGCAGCCATATTACCCCACTCAACCTCCCCCAGCTCCTTACCCCAGCCAGCCAGCTTACTCCACTCAGCCTCAAATGAAGGATGGAGAGGCCCCTCCTTCGTATGAGACTGCTAGCACATATCCACCACAGGTGACCTTAATCTACAGTTAGGGAATGCGGCGGTATAAGATAATTATTTAGAAAGTGTTACTATGAAGGGAAACACCTTCTTTCAATAGTCCTAATGCACTGCCACATTCTGAGAAAAGTATTGTGATAGGACATTTTCTTCGCTTTTCTTAACACAATCTGCGGTCAACCGAGTGCAATTTTGATTGCAGGGGTATCCCCAGTTCCAGCCTAATCCAGTGGCTGCCTATCCTCCTCAACCCTACCCTCCTCAGCCTCAGCCGGGATATCCTGTTGATGTCCCGTATCCAATCCAGGGCAACCCTCCCCCGCCCCAGGATCCTACTATTCCACAAACATGAGACATTACTCAATTTATCACTAAATACAGCATGCATTTATTCTGTTATAATCCCTACAAAGCCCATAAAGTGTGAAGTTTTCTTCTGAATATACTTGCCTTCTATAATGAAAAGCACTATTAAAGGCAGTTTCAAAAATGGGTGCGGCCACGTTTTGAGTATTACGTATTCGTTGAACTTTGCCACGCAGGGGCTACGCCCATTTTTCCTTAATAGCTCTAAAACGCTTCCGCGTACCGTAGGAAGCGGAGAAAACCGCTGCGCATAGTAGAGACGGACGGTTCGCTCCCGGTGAAGTCGCGCACTAGTTTTCTCTCCGATAGAGAATGTATGGAGGAGGAATATGAATATGCTAATGAGCTTGTAAAACAAGGAGTGAAAAATCCGAGACAGGTACCAAAATTCACTATAATTCACGAGCGTTTTAGCCATGCTATTGAAAAAAATAACTAAAATATCGACGCCCACGCAATTTGGGCGAATCTTAACTCAAAATGGTAACTTGCAATGGTGTATTATTATAGTGTATGGATTGTCGGCATCACAGTCGCTGCATGTGATTATAGAATCTATGTGCATCCTTTTTTAATAAGATTCAATGTTATCATGTTTACTGTCAGACTAATTCAGATGCTCTATCTAAATGTAGCTAGATCACTCATGCTCAGATAGCTAGAATATTGTATTTTGCAGTCTCTCCCGCCGGTGACTGGCCATCCGCCCCCACCAACTGCGGCTCCACTGCCACAGAACTCTCCTCGGGACTCTCAGATGTAAAGCAAAAGTATTGCAAATTACAATGAGACTACCGCGTGCGCATGCGCACTGGGAACACCAGTAAACGCTCCCCCCTCTGATCTGCGCGCCCCGGCCCCCCGGACCTTATAGCCGGCCTCCAAGTTAACTCTAACGTCATCCGTATCCAGCGGCCGTATTTTGCGTGCCTTTACCCGTATATACTTGCCCGTTTGTCGTAATACTTGCCACGCCTTCTTGAGCACTCTTGTCTTCCGTATTTTTTTCGATTTTACCCGTATATTGAGTGCGATTTCCGTAAAATATGGAAAAATCCGTATACTTGGAGGCACTGAGTCCTTCATATACCTACAATGAAGACGTGAGCATGCTGGTGCTGATCGGCCTTCTCCTCTGTCATCTCCAGGTGTCCACTGCCTTTCAAGGCTCTGGTGAGTCTTACGTTCGACCGTTGATGACTAGCTACGTCGTCTATAGTCTATGTTCGACTTTGGTTATGGGACCGTAATCGATGAAGGAATGCATCAGTAATGTTTGATTTTCAAAAGAGCATTCTTCTCAATCTCTTGCCATGTCCGTACTCTTCTCGCTATCGCGCGTGCTTGCAGTGCATGAGACATGCCGATGCTTTCCCTCCCAAAGTGGTTTAGCCTTTCTATATAGCTAATAGAGCTACATGCGGTTACACAGGCGGTTTTTCTTGTCAAGTGCTGTGCAGTTTGGGTCTCTATTATCCCAGCTTTTCCTTGCACTATAAATGAATGACCCTTGGTAATTAATGTATACCTATCTATAGTACAGTTATAATAGAAAAACACGTTTTGGAGGAAAACCATAACTCCAGTACTTGGTAGTATGTCATTGTGTAATTCACAGGGAATGAAGGAATGTGCATTACCTTAGCCAGTCATGTGAGCTCTGTTGACAGGTATGTAAAGTACACATATGGTTCTAGTCTACACAGGGAGTATTCATGAGTTAAGTAATATACTAAGTTTGCTTACCCATCCAGGGACCCTTGCTATGCTGAATGTGACTGACTTCCCGTATACCGCTCTACCAAGGGGGGATGATATCACCAGTGGTGACATACATCCCAGTAGCCGCTTTCTATTTGGAACTAGCACCTACAACAGCATCTACGTACGTGTGTAACTATTGCAAAATGCAGATACATTATAAGCAAAGCCCCTACAGTTCAGCATAGTCTTTGCCTAGTCTCATTGATAGTCTACTGTCCAACATGCTCAAGTGTTTCATAGTGGCATAAACAGTGTGTTAGCCACTTTATTTGCCTCGTGAGCTTCTTGTATATTATATGATTGCACGTAGGTTAATACGAATGGATTCATTTCGTTGGCGATGAATGATGATGGCACCTTGCCAAGTATACCTGGTTCGAACTCCGTAATTTCTCCGTATGGAGCCGATATTGACACGACGATAGCTGGGACGGTGAGATACACCAACGGATTCCGGGGTGACCATCCTCAGATGTCCTCTGTCAGTGAATTCATTCGCTCTAACACCGGAGATGACTATTTCGCCGGAAGCAATATGTTAGTGGTGGAATGGAATGGAGTGGCCAAGTACAGTGGAAGCTCTGTGAGTTAATTAAATACCAGGAGCAATCTGTTGCAATTTACGTACCTTCTCCTCCTTAAGTCAATTACCACGCTCCCATTTTTGGAAGTCCCTTAGGACGAATTGCACCCCATGCTCAATATCATTTCCTATGAAAGGTCGTATGAATAAGATTTTTTCCAAAAAATAACCAGTTTAACCCAGGCAACCCGACCTCGGGCATGTCTCAGATAACGAAGAGAAAGCTCTGATTAAAAATGATGGAATGAAAGTGCAAACCCTCGGCGAAGTAGCTCGCAGAGAGTCTGACACGGGCTAGCTACAGTAGTAGATAGCACGCGAGAGTCGATACACGCCATTCGTTGTGACTTCTTGTGCCTTCAAGATAGACAGAGCAAGCGGACCCGGTCGAGGTAAGCCTGTGCTAAATATAAGCGCATGCGCATTATCCGCCAGCGATAAAATGGCGACTACCGGCAGCCATACAATGGTGGAAGCGCTCTAGCTCTGCAACGGAGCATTTTCAGAGAAACCCCCACATATTTTCTGACCTTTGTCGCCCGTTGGGTAGATGGTATCGTTTCTGGGACGAACAGACATTCGGGAGGTGAGATTGAGAGTAACAGACACACACCAACTACAGTAACCCTCGCTGCGCATACGCGCCGAGGGTAATGAAAAGCACTAAATTGCAAACCCTCGGCGAACAGCGCATGTGCAATATCTCTAATTGATGGTCTGGGTTATCAGTATGCGTTTCTCCCGCTAGTAGCTCGCGGAGAGTCTGGCACGGGCTGGCTACAGTAGTAGATAGCATTCTGGAGTCGATACACGCCCTTCGTTGTGACTTCTTGTGCCCCCCAAGGTACACAGAGCGAGCGGATCAGGTCGAGGTGGAGCCAGCATAATATACCGCGTCTATACGCATGTGCACAGCTAATTGATGGGTTGGGCCACGCAACTCGGTCTGCGACCGTCCAATTTATCGCTCTCAAACGCAGTTGTTTCAGGAAAATTTTTCAGCCTCATTCTGAAGCTGCTGGTATGGCTAATAGGCCACCTCGTAGTCTGTGGTGCCAGAATAAGTGTCGACTCACACACAGACAGACAACCAACTACTGTAACCCTCGCTGTGCATGAGCACCGAGGGTTAATTACATGTACATCACTAATACAGGTCTTCAGTTTTTAATATTAACATTTTCCCGCAGTTTGAAACCAGCACCTTCCAAGCAGTTCTGATCACCAACACCATTTACTCCTCCTATGTCGTGTTCATCTACCAGTGTGGAGGGATGGAGTGGGGTGGAGCTACCATTGGCTGGGCTTACTCCAGAGACCTTTACGAGGAGCACCGTCTCAGTGGAGCTTCTAATTCCAACAGTATTGGCTGCAGTTACTCCTCTACCTCAAGTGCTATCATTTATGACGTCTATGCACGTATGTAGCTGAACTAATGAGTACACGCAGGCTGTCTAATTGTACAAAGTCCGGTATTCATGGCCCGTGCTAAACAGAGTCACACCCATATCCCCATTACCTATAGCTTATGAATATATAACTTCATGCATACCAAGCGAGCTGCTGAGATAATAGCAAATACTGTCGACTTAAGCATGATTATATACATAAGCACCCGAATTTTTACCTTTGGGGCACAGATGATCCAACACATATCCGACCTTTGCTTGCTATGTTAAATATCTAATCTTCCATTTGTGTAGTTTGTGATGGGTTCCTTCCCTTTTTCTGTGACAATGAACAATGTGTTCCTGTGAGCTCTGAGTGTGATGGCATTGATGACTGTAGAGACGGCAGTGACGAAGAGAACTGTGGTATGTGCACAGATAATCAACAACATTTCATTAAATTGCGTGCAACATGTTGATTTTAATTACTCTTGTAACTTATTAGCTTTATCGCATACGAGACTCTAACTGTATGCTTGCTATGTTAACATCTTAATTAATTTATATTCCATTTGTAGCTTATTGTAGGTCCTCTCAGTTTACCTGTGATAATAGACAATGCGTTCCTGGGAGCTATGAGTGTGATGGCATTAATGACTGCAGAGACGGCAGTGACGAAGAGAACTGTGGTATGTATAGCAACCGAGGGATTGGGAACAATTAGCTAATGCAGAGTTCAACAGCATGGTGCTGTTGAACTCTGCATTAGCTAATTGTGGAGACAACAGCGACGAAGAGGGGTGTGGTATGTCTTAGTAACATTCTGTGCATTTATTACTCTGCCTACTCAGTGAATGGTGTGGCCTTGCCCGTGTCAACTTGCATGTGGATATCAATAGTATGTATGTACCCACATGTGATAATGACATGTGTGGTATTCATAGCAGTCTTTCATCCTTTGCTGGGCTGGCGGAGCAAAGGGGGCAAACCCTGCCATTATACAAGTGTAGCTGGGTCCCCATAAGAGCTACGTCGTCCTTGCTTTAGTTTTGAGAAGGCCACACAGCACCCAACCATTGCAGGGTGTATGCATCCTGGACTAAAGTCTCGTCGTGCATTCTGCACAAAAGAATTACAATTGCATGTCCAACTGGCACTACTTTTGCACATTAAAGGGAATGTGGCAGTATACGTATAAGGGCTAAATTTAGAAACGTTAGTAAAAGCGGAAATTAATTGCATTCTTTCCCTGTGCCCCTATTGTTTTGTTCTATCTTTAGTAACATTTCTAAATTTAGCCATTACTGACACATTGCCTTTTAGATTTGCTTTATGAACAGCAATCATATTGTGTTAATTGTTAATTCCTTTGTTTTGCAGCCAATGTCAATGTCAATGTTGGACTAGCAGTGGGTCTGTCGGTTGCGATCTGCTTCATACTCATCATCGTCGGTGTGCCAGTGTGCGTGGTGGTGACTGTGTACTGGTCAAACAGGAGACGACAGCGTTTGGTGCGGACTCGTATCGTTGGTACCACACCAATAGGAGGTGGAGCCACGACCGTGGTCTCCTCGACCGGAAACACGTCGTTCTCGGCTACTCCGACGGCTTACCCCGTACAGCAGCCATATTACCCCACTCAACCTCCCCCAGCTCCTTACCCCAGCCAGCCAGCTTACTCCACTCAGCCTCAAATGAAGGATGGAGAGGCCCCTCCTTCGTATGAGACTGCTAGCACATATCCACCACAGGTGACCTTAATCTACAGTTAGGGAATGCGGCGGTATAAGATAATTATTTAGAAAGTGTTACTATGAAGGGAAACACCTTCTTTCAATAGTCCTAATGCACTGCCACATTCTGAGAAAAGTATTGTGATAGGACATTTTCTTCGCTTTTCTTAACACAATCTGCGGTCAACCGAGTGCAATTTTGATTGCAGGGGTATCCCCAGTTCCAGCCTAATCCAGTGGCTGCCTATCCTCCTCAACCCTACCCTCCTCAGCCCCAGCCGGGGTATCCTGTTGATGTCCCGTATCCGATCCAGGGCAACCCTCCCCCGCCCCAGGATCCTACTCTTCCACAAACATGAGACATTACTCAATGGTGCTGCTGCAAATACAGTTAGCAACTCTTCAAGACTTTTGTTACACTCGTAGTTGACTTTGTCATGTCTCCAATAGTTTATCACATGATGCATTTTGTTCTGTTATTATCCGTACAAAGCCCATAAAGTGATGTTTTCTTCTGAATCTCCTTGCCTTCTATATAGCACTGTGAAAAACCTTTGCAGCTTTTCTGGTTTTAGCGTTCTACATGAAGAAATCTCGCAATAGCGTTCTTGACTTCACCCAAAATGGTAACTTGCAATGGTATATTATTATAGTGTATGGATTGTCGGCATCACAGTCGCTGCATGTGATTATAGAATCTATGTGCATCCTTTTTCAATATTATTATGTTTACTGTCAGACTAATTCAGCACCTTTATTATGCTCCATCTAAATGTAGCTAGCTATCACTCATATATACTCAGATAGCTAGAATCTTGTATGTTGCAGTCTCTCCCGCCGGTGACTGGCCATCCGCCCCCACCGACTGCGGCTCCACTCCCACAGGACTCTCCTCGGGACTCTCAGATGTAAAGCAAAAGTATTGCAATTGACAATGAGTATTATTTTGCATGCTACCGCGTGCGCATGCGCACTTGGAACACCAGTTTAACACTCTCATCCGGCCCCCTCTCTAGCTCTCTGCGCTGCGCCCCAGGAAGTTCCCAGCTTCTATATACGTAGTATATACAATGAAGACTTGGGTAGCGGCGAGCATGCTGGTGCTGATCGGCCTTCTCCTCTGTCATCTCCAGGTGTCCACTGCCCTTGAAGGCTATGGTGAGTCTTGCGTTCGACCGTTGATGATTAGCTAGCTACGTCGTCTATGGTCAATGTTCGACTTTGGTTATGGACAGTAATCGATGACTACATCGTAATTCAAAAGAGCGTTCTTCTCAATCTCTTGCCATGTCCGTGCTCTTCTCGCTATCACGCGTGCTTGCAGTGCACGATGCTTTCCCTCCAAAAGTGGTTTATAGCCTCTCTAGCTATGTAATTGGCGGTTACACAGGCGGTTTCTTGTCAAGTGCTGTGCACATCGTATGAGTTTGGGTCTCATAGCTAGCAGCTTTCCCTAATGTATACATATCTATAGTACAGCTATAATAGAAACACGTTTGGGAGGAAAACCATAACTCCAGTACTTGATAGTATGTCAAGGTGTAATGGACTGAGAATGAAGGAATGTGCATACCCTTAGCCAGTCATGTGAGGTGCACAGGACCAGTTTCCTGATATGGTTCTAGTCTACGTATAACACACAGGGAGTATTCATGAGTTAAAGTAATATTGTGTATACTAAGTTTGCTTACCCATCCAGGGACCCTTGCTATGCTGGATGTGACTGACGTCTCGTATTCTACTCTACCAAGGCAGAATGATGTCACCCGTTATGAATATATTGGTAGCGGCTTTAGATTTGGAAATACCGTCTACTACTACATCTACGTATGTGTGTAACTATTGCAAAATGCAGATACATTATAAGTGCACAAAGCCCCTACAGTTCAGCATAGTCTTTGCCTAGTCTCATTGATAGTCTACTGTCCAACATGCTCATAGTGTTTCATAGTGTCATAAACTGTGTTAGCCACTTTATTTTCCTCTTGAGCTTCCTGCGTACTATGATTGCACGTAGGTTAATACGAATGGATTCATTTCGTTGGGGACGAATGATGGTGGCACCTCGCCAAGTATACCTGGTTCGAACTCCGTAATCTCTCCGTACGGAGCCGATATTGACACGAGGATAGCTGGGATGGTGAGATACACCAACGGATTCACGACTAGCCATCCTCAGATGTACTCTGTCAGTGAATTCATTCGCTCTAACACCGAAGACTACTCTTTCACCGGAACCAGAATGATGGTGGTGGAATGGGATGGAGTGGCCAAGCTCGGTGGAAGCTCTGTGAGTTAATTAAATACCAGGAGCAATCTGTTGCAATTTACGTACCTGACTCCACCTTAAGTCAGTGACCATTGCCCCTTATGTTTTTTGGAAGTCCCTTAGGGCGAAATGCCCCCCATGCTCAATATCATTTCCTATGAAAGGTAGTATGAATTTTAATAATAACAAGTTTAACCCAGGCAACCCCCTTAATTAAGGCCTCGGCATGTCTCACATAACAAATGAAAAATGAAGAATTGTGCAGCTTTTATGAGAAAAATGATTCTAAGAGAAAAGCTCTTATTAAAAGTGATGCAATTACATCACTAATACAGGTCTTCAGTTTTTAATATAAACATTTTCCAACAGTTTTCCACCAGCACCTTCCAAGCAGTTCTGATCACCGACGGCTATGACTCCTATGCCGTGTTCATCTACCAGTGTGGAGGGATGGGGTGGGGTGGAGCTACAATTGGCTGGGGTTACACCACATACCTTTACGAGGAGCACTATCTCAGTGAAGCTTCTTATTCCAATGATATTGGTTGCACTTACTCCTCTACCTCAAGTGCTATCATTTATGACGTCTATAGTGGTAAGAGAACTACATGTATGCAGCTAAACTAATGAGTACACGCAGGCTGCCTAATTGTACAAAGTCTGGCATTCATGGCCCGTGCTAAACAGAGCCACACTCAAATCCCCATTACCTATAGCTTATGAATATATACATAACTTCATGCTTACCAAGCGAGCTGCTGAGATAATAGCAAATCAGGAGTGTCAAGAGAGAAATGGCTTGGTACCAGGATTTTGCCGCCAGAGGCTCTTTCGGCGCCAACCACGTATTCCAAGGAGTAGTGTACAATGATCAGTGCAGTATACAATACTGTAATAATAGCTCTCAAGTTGCACTTGCAATGGCGCTATATTATATATGTGGGTGCGCTCGCTTTTGCGCTGTGTGTAATGCTAAGCGCCGAAATTATGCTTGGCACTGCTCAGGTGTATGTGGCCCTATTTTTAGCACCATAGCGCCAGTTTGACGTCCCTGGCAAATACTATCGACTTGCTTGAATCTTACATAATAGTACATATGCACCCAATTTTTTCTATTCAGGCACAGATGATTCAACGACATATCCGACGACATATCCAACGACATATTCAACATACCCTAGCTACTGCTACAGCAGCTATGACTTTGAGTGTGACAACGGACAGTGCGTACCTGACAGCTACAGGTGTGACGACTATGACGATTGTGGAGACAACAGTGACGAAGAGGGATGTGGTACATGTATGTCTTAACAACATTCTGTGCATTTATTACTCTGCCTACTCAGTGAATGGTGTGGCCTTGCCCGTGTAAACTTGCATGTGGATATCAATAGTATGTATGTACCCACATGTAAAACTGCAAGACCACGCATGTGTGGTATTCATAGCAGCCTTTCTGCAACATTCTTTTGCTGGGGTGGTAGAGCAAAGGGGGCAAACCCTGCCATTATACAAGTGTAGCTGGGTCCCCATAAGAGCTGCTCGTCCTTGCTTTAGTTTTGAGAAGGCCACGCAGCACCCAACCATTGCAGGGTGTATGTATGCATCCTGGACTAAAATCATCTCGTCTGTGCATTCTGCACAAAAGAATTACAATTGGGTGCACTACTTTTGCACATTTGAGGGAATGTGGCAGTATAAAGGCTAAATTTAGAAACGTAGTAAAAGCGGAATTAATGCATTCTTTCCCTGTGCCTATTGATTGTTCTATCTTTAGAAACATTTCTAAATTTAGCCCTTACTGACACATTCCATTTAGATTTGCAGCAATGATATTGTGTTAAGTGCCTTTGTTTTGCAGTCAATGTTGGACTAGCAGTGGGTCTGTCGGTTGCGATCTGCTTCATACTCATCATTGTCGGTGTGCCAGTGTGCGTGGTGGTGACTGTGTACTGGTCAAACAGGAGACGGCAGCGTTTGGTGCGGACTCGTATCGTTGGTACCACACCAATAGGCGGTGGAGCCACGACCGTGGTCTCCTCGACCGGAAACACGTCGTTCTCGGCTACTCCGACGGCTTACCCCGCACAGCAGCCATATTACCCCGCTCAACCTCCCCCAGCTCCTTACCCCAGCCAGCCAGCTTACTCCACTCAGCCTCAAAAGAAGTATGGAGAGGCCCCTCCTCGTATGAGACTGCTAGCGCATATCCACCACAGGTGACCTTAATCTACAGTTAGGGAATGTGGTGGTATAATTACTATGACTATATTTAGAAAGTGTTACTATATATGAAGGGAAACTAATTATTCTTTCACTGGCTCTATAGTCCTAATGCACTGCCACATTCTGAGAAAAGTTTTGTGATGGGACATTTTCTTCACTTTTCTTAACACACAATTTGTGTTCCAATGTCTATACAATTTTGATTGCAGGGGTATCCCCAGTTCCAGCCTAATCCAGTGGCTGCCTATCCTCCTCAACCCTACCCTCCTCAGCCCCAGCCGGGGTATCCTGTTGATGTCCCGTATCCGATCCAGGGCAACCCTCCCCCGCCCCAGGATCCTACTCTTCCACAAACATGAGTCAATGGTGCTGCTGCAAATACAGTTAGCAACTCTTCAAGACTTTTGTTACACTCGTAGTTGACTTTGTCATGTCTCCAATAGTTTATCACATGATGCATTTTGTTCTGTTATTATCCGTACAAAGCCCATAAAGTGATGTTTTGTTCTGAATCTCCTTGCCTTCTATATAGCACTGTGAAAAACCTTTGCAGCTTTTCTGGTTTTAGCGTTCTACATGAAGAAATCGACTTCAAAATGGTAACTTGCAATGGTATATTATTATAGTGCATGGATTGTCGGCATCACAGTCGCTGCATGTGATTATAGAATCTATGTGCATCCTTTTTTAATATTATTATGTTTACTGTCAGACTAATTCAGCACCTTTATTATGCTCCATCTAAATGTAGCTAGCTATCACTCATATATACTCAGATAGCTAGAATCTTGTATGTTGCAGTCTCTCCCGCCGGTGACTGGCCATCCGCCCCCACCGACTGTGGCTCCACTCCCACAGGACTCTCCTCGGGACTCTCAGATGTAAAGCAAAAGTATTGCATTGACAATGCGTATGAGTATTATTTTGCATGCTACCGCGTGCGCATGCGCACTTGGAACACCAGTAATAACACTCTCGTCCCCCGGGCCCCTCTCTCTCTCTGCGCTGCGGGGTTGCCACGTGCAGCCACATCGCTGGCCAGTCAGCAACCACATACAGCTGCTTCGGTTTATACAGCCCAGTAGACGCCCCCGGACCTTCCCAGCTTCTACTTCGTACAATGAAGACTTGGGTAGCGGCGAGCATGCTGGTGCTGATCGGCCTTCTCCTCTGTCATCTCCAGGTGTCCACTGCCCTTGAAGGCTCTGGTGAGTCTTACGTTCGACCGTTGATGACTAGCTAGCTAGCTACGTCGTCTACGGTCTATGTTCGACTTTGGTTATGGACCGTAATCGATGACTACATCGTAATTCAAAAGAGCGTTCTTCTCAATCTCTTGCCATGTCCGTACTCTTCTCGCTATCACGCGTGCTTGCAGTGCACGATGCTTTCCCTCCCAAAGTGGTTTAGCCTCTCTAGCTATGTAATTGGCGGTTACACAGGCGGTTTCTTGACAAGTGCTGTGCACATCGTATGAGTTTGGGTCTCTATTATCCCATAGCTAGCAAATTTTCCTAATGTATACCTATCTATAGTACAGCTATAATAGAAACACGTTTGGGAGGAAAACCATAACTCCAGTACTTGATAGTATGTCACGGTGTAATGGACTGAGAATGAAGGAATGTGCATACCTTAGCCAGTCATGTGAGGTGCACAGGACCAGTTTCCTGATATGGTTCTAGTCTACGTATAACACACAGGGAGTATTCATGAGTTAAAGTAATATTGTGTATACTAAGTTTGCTTACCCATCCAGGGACCCTTGCTATGCTGGATGTGACTGACGTCTCGTATTCTACTCTACCAAGGCAGGATGATGTCACCCGTTATGAATATATTGGTAGCGGCTTTAGATTTGGAAATACCGTCTACTACTACATCTACGTACGTGTGTAACTATTGCAAAATGCAGATACATTATAAGTGCACAAAGCCCCTACAGTTCAGCATAGTCTTTGCCTAGTCTCATTGATAGTCTACTGTCCAACATGCTCATAGTGTTTCATAGTGCCATAAACTGTGTTAGCCACTTTATTTTCCTCTTGAGCTTCCTGCGTACTATGATTGCACGTAGGTTAATACGAATGGATTCATTTCGTTGGGGACGAATGATGGTGGCACCTCGCCAAGTATACCTGGTTCGAACTCCGTAATCTCTCCGTACGGAGCCGATATTAACACGAGGATAGCTGGGACGGTGAGATACACTGGATTCACGAGTAACCATCCTCAGATGTCCTCTGTCAGTCAATTCATTCGCTCTAACACCGAAGACTACTCTTTCACCGGAACCAGAATGATGGTGGTGGAATGGGATGGAGTGGCCAAGCTCGGTGGAAGCTCTGTGAGTTAATTAAATACCAGGAGCAATCTGTTGCAATTTACGTACCTGACTCCACCTTAAGTCAATGACCATTGCCCCTTATGTTTTTGGAAGTCCCTTAGGGCGAAATGCCCCCCATGCTCAATATCATTTCCTATGAAAGGTAGTATGAATTTTAACCCAAGCAACCCCCTTAATTAAGGCCTCGGCATGTCTCACATAACAAATGAAAAGTGAAGAATTGTGCAGCTTTTATGAGAAAAATGATTCTAAGAGAAAAGCTCTTATTAAAAGTGATGCAATTACATCACTAATACAGGTCTTCAGTTTTTAATATAAACATTTTCCAACAGTTTGCCACCAGCACCTTCCAAGCAGTTCTGATCACCGACGGCTATGACTCCTATGCCGTGTTCATCTACCAGTGTGGAGGGATGGGGTGGGGTGGAGCCGAGATTGGCTGGGCTTACTCTAGTGTTCTTTACGAGGAGCACAGTCGCAGCGGAGCTTATTCCAATGATATTGGCTGCAGTTTCTCCTCTACCTCAAGTGCTATCATTTATGACGTCTATAGTGGTAAGAGAACTACATGTATGCAGCTAAACTAATGAGTACACGCAGGCTGCCTAATTGTACAAAGTTTGGCATTCATGGCCCGTGCTAAACAGAGCCACACCCAAATCCCCATTACCTATACTTATGAATATTATACGTAATTTCATGCTTACTAAGCTGCTGGGTAATAGCAACATCAGGGTGTCGCGAGAGAATCGCTTGGTGCCGATTTCGCCGCACGTTGCTCTTTTCGCGCGCAACCACGCATTCCAAGAAGTATCTTGGTACAATGATCATTGCAGAGTATACAACACTTGTAATCTTACATGGGGTGTCAAGAGAGAAATGGCGCCGAAATTTATGCGCCGAAATTATGCCTTGGCACTGCTCAGGTGTACATGTGCCCTATTTTTAGCACCATAGCGCCAGTTTGAAGCTTCCCTGGCATACTCTCGACTTGCCTTGAATCGTACATATAGTACATATGCACCCACTTTTTCTATTCAGGCAGCAGATGATTCAACGACATATCCTACGACACATCCAACGCTCGCCAACATACCTGCTACTGCTACAGCAGCTATGACTTGAGTGTGACACGGACAGTGCGTAGCTGACAGCTACACAGGTGTGACGACTATGACGATTGTGGAGACACAGCGAATGCAAGAGGGATGTGGTACATGTATGTCTTAACGTACAACAATCTGTGCATTATTACTCTGCCTACTCGAGTGAATGGTGTGGCCTTGCCGTGTAAACTGTTGCATGTGGATATCAATAGTATGTATGTACCCACATGTAAAACTGCAAGACCACGCATGTGTGGTATTCATAGCAGCCTTTCTGCAACATTCTTTTGCTGGGGTGGTAGAGCAAAGGGGGCAAACCCTGCCATTATACAAGTGTAGCTGGGTCCCCATAAGAGCTGCGTCGTCCTTGCTTTAGTTTTGAAAAGGCCACACAGCACCCAACCATTGCAGGGTGTATGTATGCATCCTGGACTAAAGTCATCTCGTCTGTGCATTCTCCACAAAAGAATTACAATTGGGTGTCCAACTGGCACTACTTTTGCACATTAAAGGGAACGTAGCAGTATACTTATATACAAGCTAGGACTAAGTTTAGAAATGTTACTTAAGGCTTAAAGCAGAACTTAATTGCATTCTTTCCCTGTGCCCCTATTGTTTTGTTCTATCTTTAGTAACATTTCTAAATTTAGCCATTACTGACACATTCCCTTTAGATTTGCTTTATGAACAGCAATCATATTGTGTTAAGTGTTAATTCCTTTGTTTTGCAGCCAATGTTGGACTAGCAGTGGGTCTGTCGGTTGCGATCTGCTTCCTACTCATCATTGTCGGTGTGCCAGTGTGTGTGGTGGTGACTGTGTACTGGTCAAACAGGAGACGGCAGCGTTTGGTGCGGACTCGTATCGTTGGTACCACACCAATAGGAGGTGGAGCCACGACCGTGGTCTCCTCGACCGGAAACACGTCGTTCTCGGCTACTCCGACGGCTTACCCCGCACAGCAGCCATATTACCCCACTCAACCTCCCCCAGCTCCTTACCCCAGCCAGCCAGCTTACTCCACTCAGCCTCAAATGAAGGATGGAGAGGCCCCTCCTTCGTATGAGACTGCTAGCACATATCCACCACAGGTGACCTTAATCTACAGTTAGGGAATGCGGCGGTATAAGATAATTATTTAGAAAGTGTTACTATATATGAAGGGAAACTAATTATTATTTCACTGGGCTCTATAGTCCTAATGCACTGCCACATTCTGAGAAAAGTATTGTGATATATATATAGGGCATTTTCTTCACTTTTCTTAACACAATTTGTGTTCCAATGTCCACCGAGTATATACAATTTTGATTGCAGGGGTATCCCCAGTTCCAGCCTAATCCAGTGGCTGCCTATCCTCCTCAACCCTACCCTCCTCAGCCCCAGCCGGGATATCCTGTTGATGTCCCGTATCCAATCCAGGGCAACCCTCCCCCGCCCCAGGATCCTACTCTTCCACAAACATGAGACATTACTCAATGACGCTGCTATAATATACATAGTTAGCTACTTTTGAACATAGTGAACTTTTGTCATACTTACCGCTGTAGCATGCATTTTATTCTGTGATTCTCTGTGACTGTAAGACTGAAATACGAATTTAGTGTTGAGAGCTGGCTCCACGAGACTACGCGACAGTCTATAGCTACAACAATTTTGAGCCCTCTGTGCCCCTCCTTGTAACTACTAAGGTCTGTTTTGAAGTCACTACTGTGTATACTCAGAGACGCTATATATAACCAGATTACCTCCTTGGAACCCTATAGCTGGTCAGTCTTTGTCTCTCTGGGTATATATATAGCTGTCAGCAGCCATTAGTTACTAAGTGTACTATGCTGGTTTTTCAGTGTCCCTGCCTCCCTAACTCATCATGCTGTTTCTACTGTAAGGCAGTGGTCAACAATTTTGTCATAGTCAACCCCATTACCATGCAAGTCAGAGTGACCAATGCTGTGTAGTCTAAAAATAAGGGGAACAACTGGAAAAATAATCTCTTCAAAATGAAGGAGGGATGGCTCAAAAAGGAAGAAACAAGGGGTCATCACACAGCTAAAGACACACAAAAAACCTCTCACAAAGATTATTCAAAAAACCTCAGACAAAGATATAGGGACGGTGTTGTTGTCTTAGCTGTGTGATGACCCCTTGTTAACCCTCGGCGCGCATGCGCACAGTAGTTGGGTTGTCTGTCTGTCTGTCTGTCTGTCTGTTACTCTTCATCTCACTTCTCGAGTGTTCTTTCGTCTCACAAAGGATACCACCTACCGAACGGGCAATGAAGGTCAGAAATTTCGAACGGTTTTCTCTGAAAACGCTCCGTTGCAAAGCTAGAGCGCTTCCACCATTGTACGGCTAATGCGTAGTCGGCCATTTTTATAGCTGCGTAAATGCGCACGCGCATGCGCTTATATTTAGCACAGGACCGGGTCTGCTTGCTGTGTGTATTTTGAAGGCACAAGAAGTCACAACGAAGGGCGTGTATCGACTCTCGCATGCTAATCTACTACTGTAGCTAGCCCGTGTCAGACTCTGCGAGCTAGTATAGTAGTAGCGGGAGACCGCGCATGCGCAGTTCGCCGAGGGTTTGCACTGCAGTGCTTTCCTTTTTGGTGCTTTGAGCTATATCCTCCTTCATTTTGAAGAAATGATTTTTCCACTTGTACACCAATAAACTGTAGACGGCTCCAGTCCCAAATCTAAATCCTAGGATGTTTGATAAACAAAATCAAAGGACAAGGCCATGATTTTGTTATGCTACGAATTCTACTACTAGGATAGGAATAGGGCTTCATTCTTCACACAGCTATAGGTTTGCAGCATAGGAGAATCAAAAAGCAGAGCTGGTAACAAACAAGACAGGCTAGCCAGCTTCATCTAACCAGGAGTAGCATCACGGGCAAACGAACCAAAATAACAGTCGCAGGGGGGTCTTCTCTTCGACAGATCCGGATATTCCCAGACCCCTCCCCCGGCCCCTGGGGAAGCAACGCGCGGCGCGGCCTAGGCGCCGCGGCCCTCTCAACCACAAAGGTGAATTCCACTCCCTGGAGCTCCCCGCTTTCACTAGGGGTGCCTATATAACAGTATCCTGGCTACGTCCCTGGATCAAAAAGGGTATAATATACTGACTACTATACTGCATGCGTGATTGCATGCGTGATTGCATCCGGCACCAAGCTATCTTACCGTCCGTAGCTATTATGGCTCACCAACTGCGGACCAGAGGACGTTTTGGTTTCCGAAACATCCAACTAGTCAAGTCGGAGGAGACCGCGCTAGGGACCGGCTCGTACGGAGCCGTGTACAGAGCTAGATGCGACCAGCTCGTCTGCGCCGCCAAAGTTCTCCACCCTATCCTCTTTCAATCCAGGGACCCCGCAGCCTACCGCATCGTGGAGCGTTTTCAGAGAGAGATCGATTTTCTGAGCAGCCTGAGGCACCCAAACATCATCCAGTTCTTGGGGTCGTGTACGGATCCTGATTCCGGATTGCCTGTCCTGTTCATGGAGCTGATGGATCAGAGCCTAACCAAATTTCTTGAGCAGGCGGCGGAGTCGCCCCCTCTTCCCTTGCATGTGCAGGTGGACATTGCCCACGATGTGGCACAGGCTCTCTCCCACCTTCATTTCCACGAGGTGCTGCACCGCGACCTCAGCAGCAACAACGTTCTCCTGATCGGCAGCCAGCGAGCTAAGGTGACCGACTTTGGCATGGCCAAGTTGTTGGGCAGCGACCCTCACCTCACTCCCACCTACTGCCCCGGAACCAATGCCTACATGTCTCCCGAGGCACTGGCTGATCCTCCGGCATACACCAGCAAACTAGACGTCTTTTCCTGTGGCGTGCTCTTTGTTCAGCTCATCACTCGCAAGTGGCCCAACCCAGGCTCTCGTACTTACACTGTGCAAGTAGGCAATGACCCTCGCTTCCCATCAGGAAGAGTGCTTGTTGAGGTCCCCGAATTGGAGCGTCGTAAGGAGCACCTAGATCTCATCTCCCCCACACACCCTCTCCTGGAGGTGGCCCTGGACTGCCTCAAAGACAGGGAAAGTCAGCGACCAACTGCCGATCAATTGTGCTGCCGCCTGATTTCTTTAAAAGAGAGCACAGCCTACAACAACAGCCTCCAACAACCCCCCGAGGAAACAACACTTCTGGCTGGTTATTGGCCACTAGAGCAACAACTAATGGAGAGCAAGTCGAGAGTCGAAAACCTCACAAAAGAGGTGCAGCAACTAAACAAGCTGGTTCACAAGAAAGATGAAGAAATTGGGGAAAATAAAAGAGAACTACTAGACCTACAGCAGAAAATGCAGAGCAGGGAATTAAAAGTAGGTGGCGGTATGTGGAACTATGGACCAGCAGCTCCATTTAAAACCTACGGACATTCTGTAGCGGTCAGTGGGGAGATTGTCTATTGCTGTGATTGTAGCAGTGGCTCGAAAGTACAGATGTTCAACTCTAACACGGGGCAATGGAAAGTTCTTCCAGAATGCCCTAAAACGCTCTTTTCCATAGCAGTAGTGAACGGACGACTAACAGCCATTGGAGGACATCTAGATGAGGTCACAAACACCCTCCTCAGTCTCGAAAGCATTCTGCAACATTCTTGGATTGAGCGATTTCCACCAATGATATATGGTCACACTAATCCAGCAGTTGCAACAACCAAAAGGTCCTTGATAGTCGCTGGAGGATCTGGTCGAGATGGGAAGAAATCCGCGGTAGAGGTGATGGACACGAACGCATTACAGTGGTCCATGGTAGCGAGTCTCCCTCATCCCTTATCACAGGCAACGGCCGTCATCTGTGGAGATAGCCTGTTTGTTGGTGGTGGGTTTGTAATAGGGGGAGCCACTAGGTCTGTGCTAATGGTGAAACTAACAGACCTCTTCCAGCATCAGTCAGGATCGAGTCACTGCTCTACCAGCCATCAAGGGTGCACTTGGAAGGAAATTGCGTCACTTCCGGTAGTTCAGTCTTCGCTCGTCGCGTTCAAAGGCCAGTTGCTAGCAATTGGAGGCGAAACTACAGCGACAGCTAACGGCTATATTTCTGAAGTGAAGAAATATGATGCAACCAAAAATTCTTGGAACACAATTAATGAGATGAGGGTGGAGCGTTGCTATTGCCATGTAGCAGTTCTTGGGAACAGTACACTCTTTGTGTGTGGAGGAATCACGACAGAGGGACATGCAGCTTCTGTTGAAATGTGTAGCCTTTGACAAATGGCTAGCTCTCAACAAAAATTATTAGCTATGTGGCTGCCTCATAAACTGAAAACGCCAAAGTCTTCGTAGTTGCTTACACACACATTTATGTTAGCCACTACAAAACACTATAGATCATCAGCAAAAGCTATCAAAATTAATTCAATTCGATATTTGTACGTCATCAGTGATGATACTTTATTGCAAAAAAACACTGACATTTGCAACAGCAACCCTGAGTGCACGCCCACAACAAAGATCCAGCACAAAATAATGATGCTGAGCAGCAGGATTATGTGCAAAATGTTCATGAGATTATATATACATCTCCATAATTATGCAGCAGCTTGTAGGATATATACAACATGGGGAATTATGCAAAATTTAATGTTAAAATCAGAAAGTAATGTTTTAAGTGACAGATTAATCACACATTATTTATCACGCACACTATGGAGCAGAGCCCTGCAGTTGCATTAAAGGACATATCATGTTTACAACGTTAGGCTATTTACCTCAGCTGCATATCCAGCAACAGTAGGACAATTTGAAGAGAGGCTTTCCCCGTAATTAGTGTTGTTAGCAGTGATGGAAGGTAGTGAGAAGTACTCATTAGAAGGAGTACTGAATGAGGTTTCTGCTGTCGACGGAGATGCCTGATTGGCAGAGGTACTGTTGGTTACAACATGGGTTTGAGGAATTTTCGATTTCCTTTTCCTCTTTACAGCCCAGTGGACCCCAACAAGGACACAAATAGACACTCCAACGAGTGTTGCGAGGACGCTAACTGCCACTGACAGTCCAATAGCTAGTCCAGCTACATTTGCTGTGAAAAAATGAAGATTACAGACTCTTCATAGTCAGTATCAGCGTGTATAGTAATTCCCGGCATCATAAAGAGTAGTATATACTATAGTGTATACCGCAGTTTTCTTCGTCACTGCCATCCCCACAGTCATCATATTTATCACACTTGACACCGTGAGACAGACACTGCCCATTGTTACAAGTGAAGTAGTGTTCAGAGCAACTAGTATGAGATGGAACACTGGTACCTGTATTGGAAGAACTTCATGTAGACTCTATCTTTGTAAGTATGATTCCTACCGCAATTCCGTTCATCACTATTGTCTCCACAGTCATCATTTCCATTACACTTGTTGCTCTCTCTCACACACTGTCCATTGTCACAGGTAAAGTCAGACGAAGAACATGATGGGGGATCAACCACACCTATCATTATGATGCATAATAATGTGCAACAAGTATGGTTAAAATGTGTCATACTTGTACTACAATTCATTTCGTCACTGTTGTCTCCACAGTCATCATTTCCATTACACTTGTTGCTCTCTCTCACACACTGTCCGTTGTCACAAGCAAAGCCACTGGAACAAACATTACCTACTGAAACAAGTGTTAGTGATAAAGTATTATTATTAGAAAGGGACAGTCCATAAGTGATATACCACAGTTTTGTTCGTCACTGTTATCTCCACAGTCATTATGACCATCACACACGTAGCTGTTGAGCACACATCGTCCATTAGAACAGGTAAACTGGTAGTAAGAGCAGGTAACATAGCCTGTTGAAAGTATTCAAAAATATTCAAGTGTGTGAAAGAAAAAATAACGTTACCGCAATATTCTTCTTCGTCACTGTTGTCTCCACAGTCATTGATATAATTGCATAAAAGAGTGTTTGGCACACATCGTCCGTTGTAACAGGTGAAGTGAAAGTAGTGACATGGGGCGGATGTTGTAGAAGTTGTTACCCCTAGAGTGACATGGCAAGGAAACAAACGATTTTGCTGTCGTATTTTTCTTGGGTATAGCTAGCTAATTCAAATCTTCTTTTCTATGCCTACAAGTCTACTGGTGCTGTATACTTTACTGACCATGATATTTACCACCACTGAGCTTGTATACAAGGGCACTGTAGGTAAATGAGTGTCTACATCCAATGCCAGCAGAGTTGGATCCACTGAGACTGTGCTTCTCATAGACAGAGCCAGAGTAAGCCCAGCCAATGGTAGCTCCACCCCACCCCATCCCTCGGCACTGGTAGATGAACACGGCATAGGAGGTGGTGCCATTAGTAATAAGAACGGCTTGAAATGTAGCATTGCTGGACTAGGATAATATAAAGAAATTGCTGTCAGGGTGGAGACAAAAGACTATTAATGAAAATGGAGCTAATACAGAGGGGCATTTACTCACAGCATATCCATTTAACTGAGCAACACTCTCCCATTCAACTGCCATCATTCTGGTTTCTCCATTGAACGAGCAATCATTTGTTTGAGATTTAATGAAGTTTATTATACTTGACATCTGA
Source organism: Geodia barretti (assembly GCA_030341885.1). Lineage (NCBI taxonomy): Eukaryota > Metazoa > Porifera > Demospongiae > Tetractinellida > Geodiidae > Geodia > Geodia barretti. The sequence goes on from CASHTH010001860.1 coordinate 76,557, forward strand.
ACAGCATGCGCAGAAGTAATGAATCCATCAGTGTATCGCACGGTGCCAGATATCCTGGTGTCAATGTCAGCTCCATACGGAGAGACTATGTTATGGATTTGAGGAATCAGGGGTGAGTGGTAAATTAGGTCGTCGTCCATAGAAATGTATCCATTATTGCAAACCTGGATGTAAGCGTACACAATTCATAACTCAACTCTATATGTATAATGCACCAGTGCTTACACACTTACATTACTCAACCCTGGGTATAAGAAGTATATACACACAAAAGACAGGTATTTTGCAGGTTAGATGGATACACAGGTTTAATGTACAGTAATCAGCACCTGTTCTGAAACAATATAGACTGGGTGTTCATAATTCAGTATGTGCTTTGCATAAAGTAACAATTATTGCTTGAGACGTAATAAACAGTATGTTAGGCAACTTACATAGACATTGTTGATTGTGGCTGTCCCAAAAGCAAAGCCGCCATTTGTTGGCAATGCTCCACTGATTGTGTCATCAAGATCAGGCAGAGTAGAGTGTGGAAGAGCAGAAAAGTCTATCTTAAAAAGGGAACCTGCAGCGTAAAAAATAAAACCAAGGACAATTTCATAGTCCCAGCTCCACTGTATGTTACGCTGAACTATATCAAATGTTTGCTACTTTTGCCCATTTAATTATTCGTCACATGACTTATGACCAACGAGGGGTGTGGAAACTCTCATTAAATCGTGTTACTTACACTTTAAGTGACTTTGCATAATGCACTTTAATTGGTACTGACTGGTTCGCTGATTGTTTGACTGATCAGCTAAGTGCCAGTCTGCATGCAATTGCACGTTAGGGCTGGACCTATGTTTACACACTGTGGGCGGCCACTCTACTGCAAATCATGTATGCAGTATAATTATACAACAACAGAATTACAATGAGATTCAAGTTTCTCGTGATGTGTTGCTAATGAACAAACTCTTGTCTCGAGGACACTGGTGAGGTTTGGTTGTCAGACTCAATTAGGTAAGAGTCAATTCTCAAGGCAGGTTAGAGCTATATTATACACAGTTATATACAACAGGGTCGCAGAATGATAATTTGCATTAGCTATACATAACGAGAGGCGAAACACCATGTTCCAATTGATAGCTAGCTACCATCCCAGTTGAGAACTGCATCGTAGCAATAATTATATGTCAGTTTGCGTAACCTGAGTTATACAAAGTTGAGTCATTGCATTGCAACACCTAGCAACGTGTTCTGCTTTTTTTCTTTTGCATGGCAAGCGGTAGCGAGCCGTGCCAACGGGCGCATTCAGTTTACGACGATCGCCGTGGACGCGACGAGCGCGACGAACTGCTACACGCGTGTTTCTGCACACACAGCAAGCATGGACTGGTAGTATCATTTCCTTACCACCAATTGCAGTCGACGGTTTGATCTTGCAGAGCAAAATTACTAGTGCCGCCAACACTCCCACGTCAGCAGTCGCTCTCATTCTTTCTCACTTCGGAAGTTTAGTGCGAGAAAGCTATTTTGTCCTTGCTCTAGTCCTTCCTAGAGTTAACATTAAACATCACACAAGCACTCTTCCGTTTTAGAGAGCGCTGTATAATATCCGTTCGCCTAATTAGATTTTATGTAGCTACGTAGCCAGCGGTAGTTCACCGCATTACGTACAACCAACGGGTTGTTCGGAGTGCTTATAATCTTACTTGTAGAAGTAATAACCCCAGAAGTGTCTTTATGCATGCAGCATAGATGCCGCTCTAAGTTTTGCTCACATGCGCTTTACAAAACAGCTCGCTCTCACAACCAACGAGAAATAATTATTTCGTGAAAATGAGGGGCGTGGGAACTGTGGTACTTGTGATCCTTCTCGGAAATTTCGGGGCGTCAACTGCAATTGGTGGTAAGGAAAGTTGTTGCTGTATTGCAAGTGGGTAATATTTCGCTTATATATGAGCAAAAAAAAGCTCATGTTTGTGTTACTTCATTTGCAGGTTAATAAGTTATTACTAAGTAGCTACCTAGCTGTTGCCTAAGCCATGAACCTGTTGTAAGTGTGTGACATCGCAATGTTTATTGTGTCTTCCTTGTAAATGTGTCTCGGTCAGAAAATGCGAGCCCCTCTTAATTTTGATCACCAGAAACGCTGCTGCGCCCAATAGCAAGCCCATCCCCAGAGTGCTTTTGAGTCTTTACGTCTCAGTCACAAGGGTTTTAAATCTCATTGTAAGTTGTGAGTTACACACACAGCTATAGAATCAGACAGCCCACTCTGCATTAATGCTATCATAAGTCCGTCCCTAATTTACCAATTACCGATTGGTGCTCAATTAGTTAACGTGCCATTGTCTGATTATAATAATAATCCTGCCTCTACCGTGCTCAATACACACCAAAGTAAATTAAAGCAAATCCACCTTTGCCTCGGAGTCCAAAGTTCATGACTGCGTATCACTGTGACGTAATTTGTTCACTTGACATTAGTACAGTACATAACAGATTGGCACGGGCAAGTATTTCCTGAAGTAAGACACGTTGCTTTCATGTACAAATTGCTAGCTAGCTAAAGAGCATCTAGAGCTTGAAGACTTGTTCAGCGATTTATCTTTGTCTATGCTTGCTAAAATGGAAGGACGGGTATGACTCTACATAGAGAGTGAAGTATGTGAGTATAAAGCTATCAAAAGGTCTGGTGAGGGGCTACTTAGCTACACTTCCTCCAGGCAGACCTCGATCTTTTTTTTCCTCCACAGATTACGTAGACTTCACTTCTCTTCCACACTCGATTCTACCTAATGGATATGGTGCAATGAGTAGAGCATTGCCCACTAATGGTGGCTTTGCCTTTGGCAACACCAGAGTCAACAATGTCTATGTGCGTTGCCTATATTATAGCTCAATAGAGTTACTATAATTACCGCCATTATTATGTGTGGATAGTTAGCTACTAGGTATAATTATATGCAGTGTCCTGCAATGGATAACATTATCACGCATTAGCAACGTAGCTTCTGATGAGCATTATCCCTACAGTATAACCACAGCACAGAACAGCTTAAAACAGCTGAGGACACTTTCCTGAAACCATTGTCAAACAAAGTATCATCATGCGATAATTATCCACATAGTTTTCCCCCCTAGAGACAGATATTACATTCTTCAAATACTCCCACAATTTTGTTTGTTTGTGTCTTTAGGTTTCCACTAACGGATACATAACTACTGTGGGTTCTAGATTTTATTCACCTCGCATTCCTGGAACCCAAGGCATAATCTCTCCGTATGGAGCCAATATTGACACCAGGATATCGGGCACCGTGCGATACACCGATGGATTCATTACAACTTCTTCTGTTGAGATGCCAAGTATAATAATAAAGTTCATAAAGTCTCAACAAACAAATAATGTTGACTCCTTTAATGGAGAAATCAGAATGATGGCAGTTGAATGGGACAGTGTTGCAAAATATAATGGAAATGCTGTTAGTTTGGTGACTCTGGTCTTTCTTTCTCGTTGTTAGCTATACACATGCTTTACTCTTTGTGTTCAAGCATGCAAAAGAGTTTTAGAGTATTAGCCACACCAATAAAATAAGTACTCTTCATCTTTAAATGTCAATTTATTAATTTTACCCTTCTAGTCCATCAATGCTACATTTCAAGCTGTTCTCGTCACAAATGGTATCACCTCCTATGCCGTGTTCATCTACCAGTGTGGAGGGATGGGGTGGGGTGGAGCTACCATTGGCTGGGCCTACTCTGGCTCTGTCTATGAGAAGCACAGTCTCAGTGGATCAAATTCTGCAAGGATTGGCTGTCGATACTATTCAACCAACCGTGTCCTTATATACAAGCTTAATTATGGTATTAGTCATTTACGCGTGATTGGGGGGGGAAATTACATGGGGTAAAATGAAGTGAGAAATCATGTGCAATTGCATGTAAGCTGCAGGATTCTCATGTAGAGAATGCATGCTATTTTATGAGCCATTGGGGCATAGCTATCTATATAGGACCTTTTCTTTATTTCACTTACATGTTTTTTTCCCATTTAAGGTTGCACTGAGTTCACTTGCGGCAATAGAAAGTGTGTACTCAACAGTTCTGTATGCGACGGAAGCAATGACTGTGGAGACAACAGTGACGAAGTGAATTGCCATAAGTTAATAATTATCAGTTCTCTCAGTACACACAAACATATTTAATTCAGCAGGACCTGTTGTTCCAACATGCTCTTACTACCACTTTACCTGTTCTAATGGACGATGTGTGCTCAACAGCTACGTGTGTGATGGTCATAATGACTGTGGAGATAACAGTGACGAACAAAACTGTGGTATATCACTTATGGACTGGACTCCCTTTCTAATAATGTTTCATGACTAACACTTGTTTCAGTAGGTAACGTTTGTTCCAGTGGCTTTGCTTGTGACAATGGACAGTGTGTGGAGGAAGTGGACAAGTGTAATGGAAATGATGACTGTGGAGACAACAGTGACGAAATGGAGTGTAGTAAAAGTATGACACATTCATTTAAACATACTTCTTTCACATTATATTATGCATCATAATGATAGGTGTGGTTGATCCCCCATCATGTTCTTCGTCTGACTTTACCTGTGACAATGGACATTGTGTGAGAGAGAGCAACAAGTGTAATGGAAATGATGACTGTGGAGACAATAGTGATGAACGGAAATGCGGTAGGAATCATACTTACAAAGATAGAGTCTACATGAAGTTCTTCCAATACAGGTGCTAGTGTTCCATCTCATACTAGTTGCTCTGAACACTACTTCACTTGTAACAATGGACAGTGTTTGTCTCACGGTGTCAAGTGTGATAAATATGATGACTGTGGGGATGGCAGTGACGAAGAAAACTGCGGTATACACTATAGTAATACTCATTATGATGCCGGGAATTACTATACACGCTGATACTGACTATGAAGAGTCTGTAATCTTCATTTTTTCACAGCAAATGTTGGACTAGCTATTGGACTATCAGCTGCAGTTGGCGTCCTCGCAACACTCGTTGGAGTGTCTATTTGTGTCCTTGTTGGGGTCCACTGGGCTGTAAAGAAGAGGAAATCGAAAATTCCTCAAACCCGTGTTGTCACCAACAGCACCTCTGTCAATCGGGCAACTCCGTCGACAGCCGAAACTTCATTCAGTACTCCTTCTAATGAGTATTTCTCACTACCTTCCATCACTGGCCTGGCTTCAAAACATGCTACTACTGCTACTGAATATTCCGCTAAGGTATAATGACACAATACTGTAATGTCGTTTGAAATGCTTTTCTTCTGCAGGGTTGTGCTCCGTAGCCAGATTGCTGTAGCTGTGGCATTTTGTAATAATGTCGCTAAGAACATTACTTTGGGACCTTTGAAGTTTTTTCGATGTTGTGTAAAATTTAATTGACATAAAGATTTTGTACAAACTAGTCGAGCCACGAACTTGAACCAAAATCTCCCTCGCGCTCATGACGTAAATTATTGCGCATGCGCTTCTTACTGGTGCGTGCCAACGAGCCGGCCAGTAGTCGCGGACGTATGCGCGGTAAAGCGCATATGGACTGCGAGCTGCAGAAACTTGGACATCAAGTGCTAAGGCGCTCTGCTATGACGAGGACGGGGTGGATATTCGCTGCCACTGGGCTACTGGCAGTAGTGTCTCTACTCCAGCCATCTGCAACTGCTCTCGGTAAAACTGTGTAGCTACCACGTTGTAGATTGAAATTGAAACACTGGAGCTATTATATCGTACCTGATGCGTTTCCGAGATATCTTTTGTGGCGTGCTTATTTTGCCTTGCCGTTTATAAAGCTTTGGTAGCTGTGCTGTTATGTCTGCTAAAAGCTATTTTGTGCTGATTCTTACGCACTCAGGCTACCTTGAGAAGATGGATATGACTCCAGAATATGCCAGCATTGTTCTACCGACATATTACGACTCAGTCAGTGAAGCAGTATCGACTGGCGGTGGCTTTAAATTTGGAACGACTTCTGTCCTCTCCCTCTATGTATGCCACAACTAATAACGCACTCATGTCAACAATGAATTAAAAAAACTTGTGTCTTTGTTAGGTATCAAGTTGTGGATTCATATCCATGGGAATATACCCTCCGCCCTGTACATTGACAGATATCCCTGGAGACTTCAGTTTAGTGTCTCCCTACCTAGCCAACATCGACGTCAGTGTAGTTGGCAGTGTTCGATTGACTGACGGATTTGCCGGCGACCACCCTCGCATTAGTGAAGTCAGTAGCTTCGTTGAGTCACAGACTGGTGCCTCCTTCTCCGGAACCAGAATGATGGTGGTGGAATGGGACGGCATGGCAGAGTTTAGTGGAAGTGAGGTGTGTTTGACCCCATAAGCTGCATTGGTATGCTACTTTGGAGAGTTGTAGCTACCTTAGAGAGTTGTATATAGTGTAGTTGGTGACGTCGTACAAATCCAGGGAGGATATAACAATCTAATATTCCCAATGTGTAATTCCACCCCTTACACTAAATCATACCTGCTAACAAGTCCTTATTCTATAAGTAGTTGACTGGGCACACACCCTTAATATTATTACTTAGGTTGTCACGAATACCTTCCAAGCAGTTCTCATCACTGACGGCTCAGCCTCCTATGCCGTGTTCATCTACCAGTGCGGAGAATTGCGGTGGGGTGGAGCTACCATTGGCTGGGCTTACTCCAGATCCATCTATGAGAAAAACAGTGACAGTGGAATCGATTCCACCAGCATAGCCTGTGTACACAACTCCACTGCTATTGTTTATCGACTTGATCGTGGTAGGTATATACTATACATCCTTTCAATTGTGCAACAAGACAGGTGTCTAATCATATATACTGAAGATTGCGGGTTGTGTCATAATTATTATTTCGCATTGTTGTCAGTTTTCTACAAAAGTGCCGCAACACCCATAAAGATTGATGGAAAAACAACGTAAAATCCATATATCCCATAATTTGTTTGTTTATCTGATGGCAGAAACTGTTCCTGCTAATCCTTTGCCCTCCGGAAGGTGTCATTCAAACAGCTCCAATTATGTAGGCTATAGCGACTGCAGGAACAAAGGAGGAATAGACGGCGGTAAGGAAACACTATAGCAGACAAGGACAAGAAACTATACGGTAGCTAATTGCTATTATTATCCTATGTTAGTAAAGCACAGCAGTCACATGCAGTACACAAGCATTGTGCAAGCCCTGATTACTGAGCACTTCTATCAACAGTTTTGTCTCTGCAAACGGTGCCTCTTTTTCAAGCATTGCCGGTTAGCTACCTTTACACTTTTTACGAAATCTGTACACTCAAAAGTACTATTACCTATTATATACAACACCACGACAATGGCTAGTATGCAATGAGCATACATTTACATAGTGCAAGCAAATATATACACGTCTGACAGGCACATAATTATTATATATACATGCCATAATTATTATTATACTGGATACTATCTATTCCCTTTTCACAGAGACTGTTATTGCTCTATTTACCACCTTCACTGTGGTGGAACTCCTCGTGTTTGCCGTTGTGGCAGCGTGCTGCTGGAGGAAGAAAAAGAAACAATTAATGGCTTCCCGTCCTCGTATACTTAAAACAATGCCTTTCCAAGGAGCTGTGGGGGCTGCCTCGAAACGAAAGAAACGGTCCATGTTTGCTAAATCACTGCAGCATCGCAAACAGCAGCCAGCCTCGACTTCAAACGTGAATCTGATGAAGGATATGCACTCACCTGATGATAATACTGTGCCTTCAAAACTGGTATAAAGGCGCTCTAAATCGCTGTAGAAAAGGCTAGGTGCACAGGAGGATTAAGAGCACCTAAGCTTACTTTTTTAGCCGATGGTGTAGTAGCATTCATTCTATAGAGCGGCAAATTATATTTCAGAAACCAGCTATTAATACAGTAAAGCTCAATAGATTAAGTACTTATAATTACCTCTGTAAAATCTCTACAAATTCCATTATTATCTGTCTGAGGCCACTAGTGACTAATAATTATTCTTGTTGTAACAGGAGTGTGTCCATGTGGTCCATCCTTACCTTGTGATCGGCTGTCCTTCTGCACTGACCTCTACTGAGAACATGTGAATATTATCCCACATCAGTGACGAAACAAAGACTCAGTTGTTGTTGCAGAACATAATGCACTTTATACCAATGTTATGAATTTCCACTCTCAATTTCATATTTTGCTACGTATGGCAGCAAAGACTATACAGAGCCGTAGCGTCTTTAAAATGGGATTATGTTTACAATCAAAGTGCTTTTTAAAGCTCTCCATTATAGCGAGCGTAAAATTGCAGATTTGGAGTCATGTTGTTGATAACACTAAGTCCAGATCCCGTGCCTACGAGCCGCCAATAATGCTGCGCGGTTGCGCGATGCGCGCGATATGAAAAGTCAGTGAGCACGCGGAGTTATTTTGTAGGCCTTGCGGACACAATGAAGTCGGTGATTTCATCGTCTACGAGGCTTCTGGTCCTGATGGCCGTGATCTGCCGTTTACCAAAAAACGGAGGTAGGTATTGTGCAGCATACCGAGATTATTATCCGAAGCAAGAGCTGGAAAATTGTATATAATTGTGAGAGTGTGATAAAAGCTATTGTAGTCCAACTTCAAACAACCCGGTGCTAGGAATATACGCTGTATTCTGAGCTGTGGGCTGCGGGCTGCACTGGTACGTATCAGTATTGGACAGGAAGTCCTTATCACAACATCTAGCGCTGGGCGTAGTGCAAATTGTCTGGTTCCAAAGTTTACACAACAGTCCATTAGCGCAAGCAGAAATTCAGCATTGTGATTGGCTAGTTGGACTACAAATCAGTTAACGTCAGGCGTCTCGGCGCGTACAGGAAATCCTCCTCGGCTGTTAACTAACTATACCGGCCTCGGGCTACGCCCTCGTCCGGTGTATATCTCCTGTATATTCCGCCTCGCCGCCTATACGTTAACTAATACGTGCTTCGTCCTATTTTTCTTAACGATAATAATTATCAAACTTTGTTTGTCGTCTGAATGTACAATGGTGTGATATGCCACACCTGGAAATTATTGATGATAAGGCCAAGTAAAGTATTTGTAGACTATTGAATTTTGTGTATTTTAATGTAAGTGATGTCATTGGCATCCATGTGCTGTGCACAACAGTGTAATGCTAGCCCACACCCTTTAACAAACAGAACATAATAATAATATCATTGTCAACAAGGCTAACTGCATCATTACAACTTCAAAAAGGGAACTGTAAGGTGTTAATGTTTGGTATTACCTAGAGAAACATAGAGACTCACAAAACTGGGGTTCCTTAACATAGCTAGCTAGCTACATAACAGCTAGATTACTGCGATCCAACATTATTATCTTTCAGGTGCAGCTTGCTATTTGGCCTATGAATTCACCTGTGACAATGACCTCTGTGTGGCCGAGAGCTCACAGTGTGACGGCGTTGATGACTGCGGTGACAACAGTGACGAAGAGAACTGCAGTATGCATAGCTTTTCAGCAGCTATACCACAGTTGACTCTTTGCTCTAGGTACTACTGGGTTTCCTGGTGGTGGGACGAGCTGTAATTTCTATGAGTTTACATGCGACAATGGAGCGTGTGTGTCGACCTACTTCAGGTGTGATGGGGTGGACGACTGTGGAGACAGCAGCGATGAAGAAAACTGTGAGCTTTCTGTATTTGTAAGCTTATGCATAAAAATTTTTGATGCGAAATTGCTTCACTAGGTAGACCTTCAACACCTCGCCCTTGCTTTGTAAATCAATTTACATGCGACAGTGGAGAGTGTGTATCCAGTGCTTACAGATGTGATGACACTGTAGACTGTGGAGACAGCAGTGATGAAAATAATTGTAAGTTTATTATATAGGAATATAATACACAGCTACATGTATTCAAAATTATAGGTACTCTACATGAAAGCTGTTCAGAATTTGCTTGTGAAAATGGAAAATGCGTGAAATTAAGTGACAGATGTAACGATGTAAATGACTGCGGAGACAACAGTGATGAACAAAACTGTGGTATTACGTTTTATCTTTGGATATTCCCTTTATAATAACACTTAATATAATTATAGGTAATGTTGATACTACTCTGCATCTCTGCTCCAATGGCTTTGCTTGTGACAATGGACAGTGTGTGGAGGAAGTGGACAAGTGTAATGGGAATGATGACTGTGGAGACAACAGTGACGAAATGGAGTGTAGTACAAGTATGACACATTTTAACCATACTTGTTGCACATTATTATGCATCATAATGATAGGTGTGGTTGATCCCCCATCATGTTCTTCGTCTGACTTTACCTGTGACAATGGACAGTGTGTGAGAGAGAGCAACAAGTGTAATGGGAATGATGACTGTGGAGACAACAGTGACGAAATGAATTGTAGTACAAGTATGACACATTTTAACCATACTTCTTTCACATTATTATGTATCTTCCAATACAGGTGCTAGTGTAAGTTCTTCCAATACAGGTGCCAGTGTTCCATCTCATACTAGTTGCTCTGAACACTACTTCACTTGTAACAATGGGCAGTGTCTGTCCTACAATGTAAATTGCAATAAAGTCGATGACTGTGGGGATGGCAGTGACGAACAAAACTGTGGTATTGTGGTAATAACATAGACGTACTTAATTAGCCGTTTCCTCGTACACAGAGAATGTTGGACTAACTATTGGACTGTCAGTGGCATTTAGCTTCCTCGCAACACTCGTTGGAGTGTCCATTTGCGTCTGTTTTGGGGTATACTTGGCTGTAAAGAGTAGGAAACAGGTTGCTGCCAACAGCACCTCCGTCAATCCGGCTTTTTCGACGACCTCATTCAGTACTCCTTCTAATGAGTACGTCACACTACCTTCCATCAATGGTCACAACAAGAATGGGGAATGCTTGCCTTCAATCGTTGAATGTGCAGCTGAGGTAGAAATCATAGCTCATACTCCTTAAAATTATATGTTCTTTGAAAACGCTGCAGGGCTGATCTCCAGCGTCTGAGGGCTGCACAGATAATTTAGTGGGATTGATGTCAGAAAAACGCGCATGAACATGACTTTCTGACTTGTAATTTTTTTATTATGGTGCATTATTGCTTGTAAGTTGTATAATACGGCAGCTAAAATTGCTTTCATTTTTGCCCAAACGGGCGTTTATATCGTAATCGCGTGCCGCTAACGCTCAGCGCTAAGCGCCTCCTGTTGGGCGCGTGCATGATTCGCGACGCGACAGAGTCTTCGCGCTCTGTAATAGTTTGCCGCGCGGCCATGATGAAAGAACGAATTTCAGGTTCTGTGGTGAAGTTGCTTGTACTGGTGGTCCTGGTCTTTCGTTTTCAACTGTCCACAACGACTGAAGGTATGGGATACTTCACCGAGCGAGTTAGGGCAAACCCATTGCGCAAACAGCCTTGCGCTGGTCTCGTCCGTCGTCAGTTGAAGAGTACGGTTGTTTCTGCCTAAATTTACGCTAGCACCACGCCTAACGTGCCATTACCAGATTCAAGCCCTCCAATCCAAAGTTAATAAAACCTGTCCATCACCACAAGCTAAGTGTATGTATGGTCAGTCGTCTAGCTATAATGCCTTGGATCGATATCACAGTTCTACTCTTAGCTATTCCGTTGGTAAGAGTAATTGGAATTGGAATTTGGCTACACAATAGTAGCTACATTGGATAATTGCTGACCACACCATTTATAGCAGTGACAGATTTAAACAAGGGGCATTGAAATACCAAGAAACTCTCGAGGGTGGATATCATTATGTACCTCGTTTCATGTTTGTTAGTAGGTAATTGTTACCAGCTCCATTTGTAATGACAGGCTACTTGAATAATTACGCATAATATTGTGATAAACAATACATACTAACAACTATCATTCAGTGTTTCGTGGTTGTTTGAAACGCACAGTTCAACGAGCCTGCTTTCCCCATGAGTTCACTTGTACCAATGGTGAATGTGTTCTAATTGCCTTCAAGTGCGATGACATTGATGACTGTGGAGATAGCAGTGATGAAGATAACTGCGGTACGTGCAGGTGCACCTGGGTTTTTCCCCACCTAAACAAAGGTCATAAATTCCCTCCAGGTGTAAATTCAACGCAGACTATTTGTAACTCCTTATTTGAGTTCACATGTGACAGTGGAGAGTGTATCTCTGAGAGCTACCAATGTGACGGACAAAATGATTGTGGGGACAACAGTGATGAGCAGAACTGCGGTATAAAATAATATTATATGCACCTCATATGCTAACCACTTTATTTCTTATGGGTATAGTACAGCTACAATTAAATTGTCCTAATGTTTTGTGATAATCCGTATAATTATAATACCTTGTACATCTTGATGCGTGTGAGGGAGTTAGTTAACTTTATCGCAATGTGTGCTTTTGTAATGTCCTCATTTGTGTGCTTTTTCAGCCCTTTTTTGTATATTATAGCTCAAACTAAACCTCTTGACATCTCTTTCTCTATAATACAGAGGGAGTTCAACTGCAACCTGGTTATCCTCATGAATTCTTGTGTGACAATAGTGAACGTGTGCCGAGGGTGTTCCTGTGTAATGGCAACAATGACTGCGGAGACAACAGTGACGAAGTAAACTGCAGTAGGTTATTATAATATTTCTCTTCTGTGATTTCGCAACAACTTTACCCCATAGGTACAAGCACAACTGAGCAAACTTGTTTTTCCCTTTTCGAATTCGTTTGCGACAATGGAAAGTGTTTGTACAACGACTATAAATGTGATGGCAATGATGACTGTGGAGACAACAGTGACGAAGTAAACTGCAGTAGGTTATTATAATATTTCTCTTCTGTGATTTCGCAACAACTTTACCCCATAGGTACAAGCACAACTGAACAAACTTGTTTTTCCCTTTTCGAATTCGTTTGCGACAATGGAAAGTGTTTGTACAACGACTATAAATGTGATGGCAATGATGACTGTGGAGATAACAGTGACGAACGGGACTGTCGTACGTTTTCAAATCCTAAAAATGATTAGACATATTTCACTCACTTCATGACGTATTAATGTAGCACTTCCAAACTGTGAGATACTCTGCGAGAATGGAGGGTGCACGTCGAACAGTGACAGGTGCAATGGCGTTGATGACTGTGGAGACAACAGTGACGAAGAGAACTGTGGTATGTGCACAGATAATCTCCCCTCCACTCAATGATATAGCTAGCTACTCATCAGAAACCCATTATACTTCTGATTTACAATATTGTTTCAAACATACATTATTGTGGTAGCTAGGAATAAACAAACATAGGTGTATTAAACAACACTATAGATCAAACTTCTCTTCATGGTAAATAGGTTTATATTCTCCAACTCATTCAACCTGTGCTTCCTTTGAATTTTCCTGTGACAATGGACGCTGCCTGAATAAAAAAAGAAAATGTGATTATATCGACGACTGTGGAGACAACAGTGACGAAAAGAACTGCCGTATGTTATAGTTTGAGTTGAGATGACATTAAACTTGTGCTTTAGATTGTTTCTCGTGTGACAACGGATACTGTGTTGCTGAGAGTGACATGTGTAATGACCGTGATGACTGTGGAGACAACAGTGATGAACGAAACTGTGGTATGCTCTTTTTTAAACACTTCATTCATAGAACGCTAATTGACAAAATTAATGAGCATAAAATATTTTGGGCAGAAATTTTACCTGTAAATCTTTTCCTAAAGAAGATCGGGAAATAAATTGTTGCTAAGTATGCTGCGCTATACCATGTGCCACGCATGACACACCAACAATTTTCATCTAGAGTTTGTAGCTGTAGTGGATATATAGCTATGTATGAGAATTGATACTGTTTACTAGTTTACATGATCCACAGCAAATGTGGGACTTACTGTTGGTGTATGCGCGGGAATACTATTCTTGACGATCCTGGGAGAAGTCATTGTTTCTGTTGTTCTAGCTGGCTACTACCAGAGAGTGGTTAAGAAACAGCAGCCTACCGCAGGTAGTGTCACTCAGCTTGTTCCTGAGTGACTGGAAGCAGAACTTTAATACTCTTTTATACTTGGACACTGCTGTAATGTGTTTCTCAAAAGACAATTAGTCCTGAAGTTTGCTAGGGAAGCAGGCAACCAGACCCACCTAGAATAAGAAGTATGTCCACGACTGGCGCATGCGTGTGCGCGCTAGCGCCGAGGTAGTAGGTGTGGTCAAACTGCATACGTGGGCGCAGCGTGCCGAAAAACTGCCCATCCTGAGGTTACAGCGGAGTTTCGCGGCTTCAAGGATTGCAAGGAACCTCAACTTTGTGGTAAGAAAAGTGTAACTAATGACTAATGAAACGTTTCTCCCTCGGCATGCAAAATATTGCGGGGTTTGTAGATGGCTTTTCTGCTATTGCAGAGTCGGAGAGCATGGGGTAGCTATCAACGAGTAATTTCTAACGATAAATTCCTTAGAACATTGGTTTTATGAAACCCAAAAAATTTCTCATAATATTATAGTCTCTGTTTATCCCTTCACAGAAGCTATAGTTAGGTCATCTGCAGCAACATCGCCCTAAGTGTATTATGGTAGCTGTACAGCATTATGCATGTAGGATACGCCTTAAGCATTGCAACTCCATTTGTATGTAGAATGATGAAATTAACAATTGAATAAGCAAACAATTCAGAAGTCTCCAAGGAATGATTTGAGAGATAACTTGGGTTAATAATAGTGTATTCGTGTGTTGTGGGAGTTGCATGCTGAGTTTAATTTAAATGTGTGAGACACGCTTCAGATGAACTAGTCCTAGAAATGTACGTTACAACACATAATCAGGGTGATGATTAGTTTATTGGCAGATGAATATTGTTCTCCTTTTTAAATAGGCATGGCTGTAAAATTGTGTTTTCTCGCTGCGTTCTACTTTTATCTGGGGTATCTGCAATTCCACTCAATGATTTCTACCCTTTTGGTACTGACACTCAAAATCAGTACTTCAAAGGAGGAAACGGCCGCTATTGGGTCGACTTGGAAGGAAAAATAATATATGTAAGGCATATTCATACCCTGTATACTGTTGTGGCGATCTGTTAGTTAGTGTTATGACGGCTATTAAAGTCAGTACAATTTTTCAGATCTGGTGAAATTTCTGCGAAGCATTCCCTAAAAGTTGATCTTCAATTGACACAGCTGGCCTTCATTGTAGTGCAGATGTTGTGGTAGCATGCGACAAAAATGGGAGCATCGTGCTGCACTATAAGATGGCTAAACAGTACCAAAGACTCAACCACACGAATTAGTATGTGTCCATGTGTCTAATAGCTTATAAAGGGGCTGGTTGACTATAGAATGATCTTTGGCCCTTACACTTTGCTTGCCAGTACTTGAACCTCCTTCCATTTAAACTCATTGCAGATCTTTGAAGATGGTCGTATTCTGGTACCACCGTACTGGTTTGATGTCTATTATTCAAACACGCATACTGAACCAGAGGATGGCGGAAGAATATGGTACGGTGCTGACGACTCCAAAGCTACAAAACAGAGAGCGTTACACGACATCCAAAGAGTCTTTCCTTCCGTTTCACACATCGACCACGTAGCTGTGGCTACATGGGAAAATGTCGGTTACTACAATGATCATCACGATAAGGTAATCAACTGTTCTATATAATATAGAGCTCAGCCTTCCAATTATTATTCATTATTGTATTTCGTAAGTGTGGGGCAGCAGCTGGTCATGAATGTCGATCGTAAATCAGTCATGGCATCAATATTATTAGTGGTTTTTCGCAAATACAATCTGATGTAGCTACAGTAGCATTAGTGCTAGCACAACTTTAGCACAGATATAATTATAGTTAAAGTGTATTTTAAGGCTTTGCGCTTTATAAATCTTTTTGTGTTTGTTTTTGTTTAGACAAACACTTTTCAGGGAGTGATAGCTTTATCCGAAGACGATACATACGCCATTTACCTCTATGCTGATGGCTTCATGCAATGGACCACTGGTGATATACGTGGCGGTGTCAGTGGTCTCGGTGGTGCCGGCGCATTAGTTGGTGCAAACAGAATGGACAGAGGAAACGGCGTTGATTTCTCACTCCCTAGCTCACAGACGTGCAGCATCATTCACATGCCCTCAAGATCTAACGTCAATGTTCCTGGGATGTTTGTGCTTCGAGCTAGTGAAAGAAAACCGCACTTTGGTAAGATTAAATCATGAATAATGGACACTTTGGGACCAGGCATTCTGTCATTTAAAGGGGGGTTATCCTCTCTTCTAAAGTGAGTAATTTGGAACCTCAAAGTGTGTCCTTATTGAGAAGATCTTCTAGTGTGTCCCTTATTCGGGGTTTCCTTTATTGGTGGTTCCACCGTACAGTGCATGTTTGTGACGAGGGAGAAGTTAGGCTCGTGGACAGCAACACTGACGGCAGCGGTCGAGTGGAGGTGTGCCTAAATCGGGAGTGGATGATTGTCGGAGACAGCAGTTGGGGAGTGGAGGAGGCTACTGTCATATGTAGACAGTTGGGCCTCCCAACATATGGTTAGTTGTTATTAGCCTGGGCCTGCATGAGTGCCGCATGGGAATTGTTGGCACTGTTGTGATGCAGTATACCCAAGCGTTGTACATCACAATGGTGCGAACAAATCCCATATGGACACGAGGGCAACAAATCCCGCATTGACGCGATGGCGGCAGTTTTCATAGCTGTGGATAAACTCTAATTGCACCTTGAATAAACTACATACTTTTGACTATGACTGTGCAACGATTGATACAATTTACTTATGATCTCCAGAAGTGATTGTAGGAAATAATCTCATCAGTTCCGGTGTTGGTATTAGCTGCTCTGGCAATGAGTCTGTCGTACTTGACTGCAAGATTCACTTCAATAAAACACTTGACCAAAGGCTACCATGTACTGGTGGACCCACCACAATAACCTGCCTAGACTCAGGTATAACTAATAGCTACCAGAAGGCATGCTTTCAAATTTTTTATCCTCTAAACTACTAGACGAATGTGATGGTTTCAACATGGCTCCTGCTAGAGGAACGCAGCGATGTTTGAACAGGTAAAGAAAGCAGTAATGTTTGGCTAGCTGTCCATTAATCAGCCGTGTTTCATAGATATGGAACGTGTGTGCCATTCTCGTCCTATATACCTTATGCCGGTAGTCCTTGCGATAGTGTTTACAAAAGTGGGGAAGACTACGTGTTTGTAAGACATGACCAACAGTTCCTGGAGAATCTCAGAATGATAATTGACTTTGAGGACGAACTGGAGTCCACTGCGCAGCAAGATGACTGCGTGGAATCGACAATACGACTGATGTGCCAATACTACCTCCCATCCTGTGGAGACCGGGCTGTCCCTCTTCCCGTGTGCGAGGAAGAATGCAACCAGTTGAGTGAAACGTGTCCAATCCAATGGAACTCCTTTCTAATCAAGGTTCGGGCCGACTGTTCAGGAATCCAAAATAATTCGGACAACCTCTTTGACTTATGCCCACTAAATGGTGGACAACCTACTCGTAAGTTGGTTAATTTATAAAAAAATTATTATTATTCCAGATTGTGTGGTTTATGGTTTAGGAACATTCTTGCCTTTAGTGAATACAATTTTAACAGGACTGACAATGTAATGTTCTTTGCACATTTATTAAATACACAGTCGCCAACTTCCCGACTGATCGGGTCTCTTCTTTCAACAACGTGGACGACAGTGCAAAGGTTGTGATCCCCGCCGCAACCGTCTCAGCTATAGTAGCAGTGGGCCTATTAGTGGTTCTTGCTGTTCTTGCCAGTTTATTCTTCATTCGCCGGAGAAGGAAAAGGGCCACGTTGGTTGTAAGGTAATGGAATTGTTTTAGGGTAAAAATACTGCAACCATAATAATTATTAGAAAAGCTAAGTGCTGTAAATTTTGCTTCTAAGCTTGACCAATAATTTATATGATATCATGGGCAGGAAACCAGATGAAGTCACTGAAGAGATGAACATTGGAAAACTAGATGGAGTGACTGAAAAAAGTTTTACAAAACCAGACAAAGTCACTGAACAAAGAGATACAAAACCAGATAATGTTCCCAAAGAAAGCCGTGCAAAAAGTAGAAAACCAGATGAAGTGACAGGGGGTAAAAAACCAAATGAAGTTACTGAACAAAGAGATGCAAAAAGTAGTAAACTAGATGAAGTTGTGAGTGAGGAAAGAGATACTAAAGGTAGAAAATCAGCCAAGAAAAGAAATACAAATGAAGTGGCTGACACAAAAGGTATACTAATTAGCTTAATGTGGCAGTGCATGCAAATTGATGCCAAATGATCTTTCTATTTGCTTCTGCTCTGTGTGAAAAATTATAAACACTGAGACAGTTCTTCAAAGGTTCACAGGTTCACCCTGATTTTGTTAGGTAAATGATGGGGCATTCTCTATTTGTACACCATAGGTGATAGTGTGGATGAAGTTGGTGGCAAAATGTCGCTGATGAAATTACAAAATGAGATGAGACTCAAGAATATGCTTATCCCAAATGACGTAATTGCTTTACAATCATGCATTGGACAAGGTATAAAAACCTTATGTAGACACCGAGGGTATATATAGCTACTAATGGTTTTCTTTCATCACAGGTGAATATGGGGTTGTATACAAGGCTATTCTCAGGGAGGGAAATACTGTTACCACTGTTGCAATAAAGATACTGAAAGGTATAGCTAATAACCTAATCACTTATAACGCTCATATGATCCAAAAAATCAGGTATGTTCAGTACACATGAGACTACAGCTTTGGTGGAGGAGTGCTCAGTGATGTCCAGGTTAAACCATCCGAATGTGATGAATTTGATTGGAGTCTCAATTGACTCGGAGAATACTGCGAATATTGTGATGCCGTTCATGAGTCATGGCGATCTGCTCACTTACTTGAGGAAAAATAAGGAGCAACTTGCGAGTTCTGTAAGTAGTTAGTAAATGGGGCACTAAGTATAAAACTTAAATTGTGAAAACACAATTATGACTGTGCTGGGTCCTATTGATTATACTGTCACATTCTCTTCACAAAATACGTGTTTTTTTTAGGCAATGACTCTACCATTTAAGTGTCTCTCGACGTGCCTGCAAATAGCAAAAGGGATGGCCTACCTGGCCAGCAAGAGATTGATTCACAGAGATCTTGCAGCTAGGAACTGCATGTAAGTTTTAGCCCTTTTTGATACCGAAAACAACTGCTAGCTACCATCTTCTAAATCCCCCAGGATTGCTGAGAATTTCGTGATAAAGATTGCTGACTTTGGTCTCTCGGTAAACACGGAGTCAAAAGACTATTTCAGAATGAACAGAGACAGTGAGCGACGCGCGTTCCCCATCAGGTGGATGGCACCTGAGAGCATAATGGAGGGAAAATTTGACGAGAAAACCGATGTGGTCAGCAAATGTTTTGTAATTGTCGTCCATGTAGATTATACTTACACTCTTAGTGGTCATTTGGAGTTACGTGCTGGGAAGTATTCTCGCTGGGTGGCAAGCCCTACTATTCAATGGATATTGACGTCTTTATTAACTATCTGAAGAAAGGAGGTAGACTGGCCCAGCCTGATAATGGGTCCTGCCCTCAAGAAATGTAAGGACAATTCTGTTGTGTGTTAACAAGTCATCTTAGTATACATGTGTAACCTAAGTGGGTTTATAAGTAGTGAATTGGCTTAGTAACAGGGAATGTGTCAGTAGCTATAATTATTATAAGAGCTAAACTTAGAAATGCTACACCTAAACAATAGGGCAGAAATATATTACGTTTCCATTTTTAGTAACAGTTTCTAAATTTATCCTTTGTATACTGCCACATTCCCTTTAACTGATTTTTCATGCACATGCTTGAAAACCACTTTTACATGGAAAAGTTCGGTAGTATTAGCCTTGGTTAAAAAGAACAAGGCTATGGTATTACTTGTTAACCCACGGCGCGCATGCGCAGCGAGGGTTACTGTAGTCGTTCTGTCTGTCTGTCTGTCTGTGTGTGTGTGTGTGTGTGTTTGTGATTGGGGAAAGAAGAGAGAGAGGTAAAGTGTAGGCAGGACTAAAGCTAACGAGAGAGGGCGGGCGGCTTTTGTCGGCGTCATCGCATGCAGCCAGCCAGGTGCTTAAAAGTACATGTAAACCTATCCACAAGTCCAGCAACATGCAGGTGCAGTGCTAGGCTCTTTGTTACTGGTCATCAGGGGAGTTCCCAATCTTTCACCATGTCACACGCGTTTCGGCCTCTTTAAACTCCCGACACGTGAGACACTCCAGAAAGGGCGAGGCCACTCCACCTGGTTGGAGTCCAGATTTGCCTACTACATGGCTACAATTATTGTACTTACAAACTAACCTTCATTACATAAAGGCAATTTTAGTATAGCAGCTACGTATCTTTAGTAATAACTTGCTTAATTCTTTGGTCTTCTCTATTCTTCACTTCTTTCTTTCTTCACTCTTGCTCCTAACTGAGCTACTACAGGCAAGCTTGGCTGTTTTATACCTTGTTGTGGATGTTATGTCTACTAAAGTCAAAACTTCCCATGCTGTTAATTAGAGAGAGAGAGAGTGTGTGTGTGTCGACGCTTATTCTGGCACTACAGGCTACGAGGCGGCCTATTAGCGATACCAGCGGCTTCAGAACAACGCGAGCCTGAAAAATAAAAGGGCGAATTTCCTGAAACGACTGCGTTCGAGAGCGACAAACTGGCACGGTCACGGACCGCGTTGCGCGCATGCGTATATTAGACGCGGTATGCTGGCTCCCTCGTCCTGATTCGCTTGCTCTGTGTACCTTGGAGGCACAAGAAGCTACAGGAAAGGGCGTGTATCGACTCCTGCATGCTATCTACTACTTAAGCTTGCCCGTGTCAGACTCTCCGCTGGCTACTAGCGCGAGACCGCGAGTACAAATAGCCCAGCCCATCAATTAGCAGTATCGCGCATGCGCAGTTCGCCGAGGGTTTGCACTTTCATTGTCTCTGCTGTTATGGTTATACATATTTTTCTCTGTCACCAGGTATGAAGTTTTGACAGGCTGTTGGGACCGGCATTCAACAAAGCGGCCAAGCTTTTCTGAATTGGTGGCTACGATGATTGACATAATGGGCAGATATATGACACTCAGTGTTTAATTTCCCTTCAATTTAAAATCCCCTCTGAGACATACTAGTAGAAAGACCAGGAACTCTACCTATACATTATTTGTACTAGCTAGCTACTCACAGATGTTATAGTAATGTAGCACCCGTAGACTGTTTACTTATTACTCATTACGTAATCTTACCTTGTCCTTCGTATAAAAACTGATTGTACATGGAAAATAATCAGATGTGAGACTCAGCCAGAGTCACTGAGAGAGATGAGCATTGCTATGCGCAAGGCTGGCCTTGCCACAGTAAGAACAAGTTATTTCTCTGCAAGCACTGGCATGCTCATGGACTGATATCTAGAAAACTAACTACTTTAAGCGTTGTTCCCGCTAGTGTGCATGGACAAGCACATAGGATTTGAGTCCAAGTAGCTATTCCATGAATTAATGTAGGAGCACACACACGCACGTCAGCACAGGTGGCATGTGAGTATGCAGAACAAATTTGGCTGTGTTTTCCTTCTGCATGTGCATTCTGCGGTCTCAGTTTACAGCAGCGATGGAGATTACTCTTCTATAACACAAATGTACGTTCAGACTAGAATAATATATTAACTAAGGAGATATCCAGCTTGCTGTGCAACGGTGCTCGGCACAATACCGTGTCGACGGGCACGTTCAGTGGGCGAGGAAGGGTAAGACTGGTGAGGAGATGGAGGAGGATATCCACCAGAGTGAGGAGACTGAGGTTCAGGGGGATAGGGAGCAACCTCATGTTGGGGAGGGTAGGGAGCCACCTCCTCAGGAGGATAGGGGGCCATCTCCTCAGGAGGGTAGGGGGCCATCTCCTCAGGAGGATAGGGGGCCACCAAACCAGACTGTGGAAAACCCTGCAATAGTATATAAGAGCAACTCGTGATCGGAAAAATTCGTGCTCAGGACGCTACTCTTTCGGCATAGGATTAGGACATGCAAACAGCACAATAATTTGTTTCTCACATTATATAAAGATCACTAGCCAAAGCTGCTGTTAAGCTATTATACCCACTGCATGTGCTGAGACCTTGGCAAACTAGCTCTATACGTACCCCAGTTGTATAATAATTTGACGTTGGAACATCGTAAGAAGGGGGCGGCACTCCATAACTAAGCTGAGCATCCGGCTGTGGTGGGTAGGAAGCCACGGGAGAAGCTTGAGTTGGGTAAATGGTCGGTGAAGATCGTGGAGGATATGTGGGGGAACCCGCTGGAGTGTTCTCTGTTGTGGCAACTCCAGTAGCAGAGGTTGTTTCAGCAGCACCGGTTTGAGGAGGCTGTCGTTTTCTAGAGCAATAGAAGACAAATCCACCAATAGCTCCAAGGATGCAGATGAAGAACAAAAGTCCCAAAGAGAGACCAACTGCCAGTCCAACATCCACACTACCTGCAATTAGTAAAATAAGAGCTAAAAATAACGTTTCGCTTGAAACAGTATGGGAACGCAATCGGTTATTGTCAGTTCATGTGATAGAATGTGCCAGATTTTTGGGAAAATAAACACTAGACAGGACCAGCTACGATCATGCTATCTCCAGTTTATATGAACATACTGCAGTCCTGTTCCTCGTCACTGTTGTCTCCACAGTCATCAAATCCATCACATACAAAATCCTGAGACTCACACATACCATTGGCACAGGTGAACTGCGATTTTGTACAACCTGAAAGAATAAATCTGAGTCTGCTCAATTTTCAAAACAACCAACATGTGCAACACAACGATTGTTCCTGGTGGAAGGGTAGACTGAAAGTATGCAGGGTCTGCACTCTGTTTTGATAATTATGCAGCTATGGTACGTAAATACCGCAATTGCGTTCCTCGTCGCTGTTGTCTCCACAATTGTTCACACCATTGCACACAACATTTTCAGGGACGCACCGTCCATTGGCACATACAAACTGTGACGATGTACATCCATCTGAATCTGAAAAGAACACAGTACACATACTCTGGGTTCACACGATTCCAAAAACACATCTTGAAGCAAGTTCACTCTTTCCCCTCACTCCTCACCTATTTTGTGAATTACAGCACTGGCGTTGGATGAGTATTCACAGCCAATGCTGGCAGAGTTGGATCCACTGAGGCTGTGCTTCTCATAGACAGAGCCAGAGTAGGCCCAGCCAATGGTAGCTCCACCCCACCCCATCCCTCCACACTGGTAGATGAACACGGCATAGGAGTCATAGCCGTCAGTGATGAGAACTGCTTGGAACGTACTGGTTATGGACTGAGAGTCAAAAGATGAATGTAATTCAGTAAAAACAGGATAGAATAATCCAGCATACTCACTGAATTTCTGCTATACACGGGTACACTGTTCCATTCTGCCACCATCATTCTGGCTCCAAAGAAAGAACCGGCAGAGGTCTGAGAGCGAATGAAGCTACTGACTGAACTGATCTGGGAGTCAGTGGTTGTGATTTGGGTGTATAGAACACTTCCTGTCGTTCTGGTATCAATATCACCTCCATACGGTGACACTATGTTGCTGGTTCCCGGTATATTTGGAGAAATAACTATACTAAGAGTCCCCATGAATATATAGCCATTGTTGCTCACCTATAGTAGAAAATAATAGAACGAAGAGATTTGAAGTAAATTAAAACATAACCAGCTACAGACACTGGCCACAAGTGCATAAGATTGTAAAGTACTGAACTTTGAGGTTGACATTATAATAATAGTGCCTATTAGAACAAAAAGCCCACCGCACTAGCTAATTGATCTTACATAGACCCTTGTGACAGTGCTGGGTCCAAATCTGAAGCCACTGCCCATGTTGATGGCTGGACTAAATCCATCATCGGAGGGGGAGAGAGTTGTGGGAGAGAAGAGAGTTAGGAATCTCAGAGAACCTGTATTGGGCGACAGAAACATTGTATCGAAAGAGGAAGAAGGGACCATGCAGTTTACTATAATAAAGAGCCTGATAGGGAATTATGATTGATGTGTACTACATACTCCAAACAGGATGTGAGTAACAGGCAGCCAGGTTCAGAGTATATACACTTGCTGAATAGACCTATAAGGCTGTCCCCTAGCACAGAGGGAGTTGGCGTTTCCTGGTTAGAATGATGTTAATAGAATAATAGCTACTGCATGAAGAGCTTCATTTCTCTTCTTGTCAAACCAACACACACATACTTTCATTCTCATACTCGACTTGAAATGACAACTGTATTCTGCTCAACTGGTATACTTTATGCTCATGAATTCATTGTTTATAGAAGGCTAAACTGTTTTAGATGTGTGCAACCCAACTAGAATCACCAGTGGCCTGGCTTTAACAGTCCCATAATAATATCGCTGGATGTTACGTCATTGTGAAAGCAGTTAGCTATTGCAAGAGAACACTTCTGTTATTATTGTATGACTTCTATACAAACCGTCCACTCGGTTTCCACCGAGACCACTAAGTATAGTAGTGACACCTAATTCTTCCTTCTTCTAGTTTCACACAGAAAAAAGCACTGCAGAGGACGTGAAAAAGAAGAATAGAGCCTACTATTGAGGCCACAGGCTAGCTGCAACAAAATTATCACTCGGACTAGCTAGTCATCTAGCTATGTACAGTGGGCTTTCAGATTCATTCAAACATGTCGACACTCTCTTTCTACCACAACTCGCCTAAACTTCCGTGGTCGAATTATCCGCAGGACCGCCATACGCCTATCTTCCATAATATCAAAGAGGTTAGCTAGCCATACCAGTTCCGGCAGTGGCTGCAGAAACCTGGACACAGTAGAGTAGAGTCACCAGTAGTCCTATAGTAGCAGCAGTGGACGCTAATAACGGCCTCATTATTAATTGTTCATCCGCGACAAAACGTTACTACTTCGCCGTGGGTTAGTTTGGCGGGGCCGCCCGCGCCCGGCACTATACACGGCCCCCACGTAATCAGGTAGGCGGCGTGCATGCATGGTGCGGACTTGCGTGCGCATCTTGACTCGCGCTATATATATTATACACACATAGAGAGGTGGGTGGATCTTCATATGAGCTGTAGTGATGTTTTAGTTCAGGCTAGCTAGTTAACAGTCTATGGCTGATCAAGGATAAATCCTGCATGCTGGGCAACACTGCTTGTACGTCACAGGGCAGTGGCCGAGGAAGGGTAAGACTGGTTTGGAGATGGAGGAGGATATCCACCAGAGAGGGGAGACTGTGGCCCAGGAGGATAGGGACCCATCTGCTGGGGAGGGTATAGAGAAGTCTGCTGGGCTGGGTAGGGGGCCACTGGACTTGAGAGAAGACCCTGCAATTAACATCTCCTTTAATTGCACATCCCCATTAGTTGACGCAGTTACAAGGTCATGCTTGCTGAACTTCAGTGGTAAAGCAAATATACGTACCGCAGTAGGATAGCTTGTTGCGCTATCATACGAAGGTGGGGCCAATCCCGGACTGAACTGAGCATTTTGATACATCATTTGAGGCTGCGGTGGGTAGGCAGCCACGGGGGAAGGAGGCTGAGTGGGGTAAACTGTCGGTGAAGGTTGTGGAGAATAAGGAGACGGGGGAAGTTGCATGGGGTAGGCTGATTGGAGTGTTACTCTCAGTCGTGGAGACTACAGTCGGTCCAGTAGCGGGGGTTGTTGCAACGACATGTGTTTGAGGAGGGTGTCGTTTCCTGGAACAGAGGAAGAGACAGCCGCAAATCGATCCACCACAGCAGCAGAGTAGGAAAGTGAGTCCAGCAAAGACACCGACTGCCAGTCCAACAAAATTCTCACTATCTGTAGCCAATCATACATAAATCCACAGTTAACATTTTTATTCTTTTTCATAAAGGTATAGTATGGCACAGAAACATGCTTGATCGTAGGAAAACATCGACTTATGCACATTTTACTAGGTTTATACATACTGCAGTCCTGTTCCTCATCACTGTTGTCTCCACAGTCGTCAAATCCATCACATACAACACCCTGAGACTCACAGACTCCATTGTCACAGGTGAACTGATAGGCTGCGCAACCTAAGAAGAACACACTAACTCACAAATCCGTTTATTTCACAATTGTGCGACTGTACAGCCTTGTTCTATTTAAAAAACAGCTCGAATGCGAAAAAGTGACTTACTACAACAGTTCTGGTTCTCATCACTGTGGTCTCCACAGTTGTCAAACCCATTACACACGAAATCCTCAGGCACACACCATCCATTGCCACAGGGAAACTGTGAAGAGTCACATCCACCCGAATCTAAAATTGTAAAAAATCCACGATCACTTAGGCATTAGTTCCATTGAGAAAGTATAGTAGCTATTCTCTTAGCACGTCTTGTATAACACGCATATATATATAGAGCAGATCAAATTTCCGTGAGCTTACCGCAACCCTGTTCCTCATCACTGTTATCTCCACAGTCGTCAAAGCCATTACACACCAAACTCTCGTGTACACATTCTCCGTTGAAACAGGGAAACTCTGAAGATGTGCATCTGTCTGAGAGATTGGAAAAATAACAGTCTGACTTATATGCACACTACGGAAAGAGGCAACATAGCTTTGGGGTATATATCAAGTGTATCGTCAAGCAAATCATGCCTCAGTTCAAATAGGTTGCAGAGGGTTGGTATTGGAGTCTGAGGTGCGATGTGTGTGGCATGCAGACAAAGGGTGTGGGAGCTGCATTTCTTTTACCTAGCCTGTATATTACAGCACTGGAGGTGGCAGAGTATTCACAGCCAATGCTGGCAGAGTTGGATCCACGTAGACTGTGCTTCTCATAGACAGAGCAAGAGTAAGCCCAGCCAATGGTAGCTCCACCCCACCCCATCCCTCCACACTGGTAGATGAACACGGCATAGGAGGTTGAGCCGTCAGTGATGAGAACTGCTTGGAACGTACTTGTAAGAGCCTACAGATGAATGTTTTCGATGAACAATTTACTCATTTCTAAAACATGTCTCAACCCATCTTACATGCATTGCACGGTCAATTGAGAGACGAGTGTATCAGATACAAACCCCAGGCAGTGGCAGATCTAGGATTTTGAAAGGGGGGGTTCCGCTGTCCAAGAACGTTTTGACTGCACTCGTGCGCACGCACGAGGCCGGCAACGCATGCGCGCGAAACGATAAAAAGGTGGGCTCCGTAGATCCCAAGGAACCCCCCTGGATCCGCCATTGCCAAGCAGCTCACCAATTCTCTATTGGCAATGATTCTTACGCCATAATTCCAGCATGCATAATAATACTAATACCTGTGAATCCTTAGAAATAATGCCAAAATGTATGAGGTGCAGCAAGTGTGTTCCTGGATCAATTTCTTGTGCATGTTTTAGACACAACTCACCAAACTTCTGCCATACTCGGGTACACGGTTCCATTCTGCCACCATCATTCTGGCTCCAAAGAAAGAACCGGCAGAGGTCTGAGAGCGAATGAAGCCACTGACTGTACTGATCTGGGAGTCTGTGGTTGTGAATTGGGTGTATCGAACACTCCCTGTTGTTCTGGTATCAATATCATCTCCATACGGTGACACTATGTTGCTGGTTCCCGGTATATTTGGAGAAATAGTAGAAACAGATGCCCCAATGGACATATAGCCATTGATACTTACCTATAAAGAAAGTGAAACTTTGCTAAAGTTTCTGAAATGTGGCCGAATCTACACTTTAGGTAAAAATTTCATACTTCAACTCCGTGTTTAGAACTATAGTTAACCAATCAACTACTGAATGCTACTCACATAGACACCAGTAACAGTATCTGGTCCAAATCGGAAGCCATCGCTGCCCACGTTGATGGCTGGACTAAATCCATCATCGGAGGGAGAGAGAGTTGATGGAGAAAAGAGAGTTAGGAATCCCAAAGAACCTTGGCGGGGAAGGAGGGGGTAATGGGAGAAGTTATACACGTAGAAACAAGTACGTAGCTACATGAACACTGAAGGCCGTTAGGTTTGAATGCCACAGATAATGGTGTTCCTCTTTACCAGTTCCAGCAGTAGCTGCAGAAAGCTGGAAACAGTACAGCAGAGCCACCAGTTTCCCTGCTGTAGCAACGGCAATGGTCGACGGCTGCATCTTCCCTTGATGCTCCGATCGACCACCACCGATCGGCCGCCAAGCGAAAGTGCGCGCGCGCGTGCGCAAATTCCGCCTACGCGGCCGCATGCGCGATAGGTCGCATTCGTCGTGTTTATAACTCACTCCCAATCGAGCCATCTTGTTCTCCGCAAACGCAATAGCTAGAGTCAACTGACGAGGACTGTTTTTGGCGCAATGTCGGTCTCTGTCACAACTGGACTACTAGTATTGACGGCTTTCACCTGTCGCTTTCAGTTGCTCAGAGCTGCGGAGGGTGTTGGTGAGACATTCATGCTTTATACTTCAGGCCAGAAATTCAAGTAGCTAGCTAGCTACCCTTGCGAGCCTGCAGTTCCTATGTATTGGCCAGGATAGCTACCGAGTCAGTCTGCTACGTCAGTCTGCATTCGAGTAATTCCACAGTACGGAATACTATGGCTGTGGACAACGGAATATGGATAGAGAAATAGTTTTCGCTTTGCTTGCATGCAGTTTTGCCAACTAGCGCAGAAGTTAGCTAGGTAGCCAAAGCTACGCCACTACACTGGCGGTGGGGAGCAAGTAGTTTTACTATGGAATTTTTCTCCTCCTCCACTTCTAGCATTTGCCAACCCATAGCTAGGTAGCCAAAGCTACGCCACTACACTGGCGGTGGGGAGCAAGTAGTTTTACTATGGAATTTTTCTCCTCCTCCACTTCTAGCATTGGCCAACCCATCTCTCTGGGTGTGTTGTCAATGCCCCCAGTGCCATAGCTGCAACCTGAGTATATCATATCATTTGCTTCCTCCATTCTTAAGTTACAAACTGAAGCTGTGAGTATTAACAGAAGCAGTATTATATATACCTAGCTATGCGGGGATGTTCTGCCTTCCTGCTAAAATTTGAAGCCTAAACCTCTTTTTCTCTCCCAAGGCACATTGGAGTTTGTGACTCTGTCATCTCCAACGACTCTGCCACGTTCAGATGATGCATCTAGTGATCAAATCTCTACCAATGGAGACTTTCCGTTTGGATTTGGAACTATTAGCACTGTCTATGTAAGAAACGTAGGCACATGATTGCCTGTGTCAGTAAAGGGGTAACATACACAATTAAGAGACTTCACAGCAAAAGTTGCAGCAAATTTGAAGGTGTGTTGTCCTAAATATGAGCTACAGGAACAGCGAGATATAGCTATTCCATACACCAACTATAGTCAAAATATTTGGGATAGTTTGTTTGTCTCTTCTTCCATTCATGTGCCCACAAAAAATGCAAAAGGGTTGGCACCCCTATTACGGACTATGGGGATTACCAAAGGGAAGGTGAGTTCAAGGCAGGATAGAGATAGGGGCAGCAAGATAGAGCTATTCCATACTCCAATAGTAGTCAAAGTATTGGGTATAGTTGGTTTGTTTCTCCTTCTATTAATGTGCCCACAAAAAATGCAAAATGGTTGACACCCTTATGGGGATTACCAAAGGGAAAGTGACTTTGAGGCAGGATAGAGATACCAAATCAGGATCAGTGGGTAATTAATTAAAGTGTTCTCCATCTAACATTACGATGCCCACTTGTCTCTGTCTTATCCAATCATGTATCAGCAATATTAGTGTGTGACTAAATTGGAAAGAGATTTGATTGGACAAAAAGTTAGCTATATAGGATGCAACTTTGCCAGCACCGTTTGCTACAGACGAGATCCTTATACTCTCATATTATAGGTGTCTACAAATGGATATATATCGATGGGAACGCCTCCAATAATAACGAAAGCACCTAGTCTCCCAGGATCAGAAAATATCCTCTCTCCGTATGGAGCTGGCATTAACACCAGCATCGCAGGCACCGTGAAGTACATGCCGTTCACCACCTCCCACCAAGACATTGGTCCAGTCAGTAGCTTTGTTCAGCTTCTGACAGGACTGAGTTCGTTTCGTGGGACTAGAATGATGGCAGTGGAGTGGAGTGGTGTAGCTCAACGAGGTGGATCATCGGTAAGTCTGCAGCTATTCTTTGATCAGTGTTGATATATAATTATAGCACACTGCAACTGAATAAGGATGCTTCCGAGGACATCACCTTGCTGTACACTGCATTTGCAAGGCACATCTTTTTGAACTTTCATATCAACTAGTATGTACAATGTTTCTGTTTCAGTCAACCACCAGTACATTCCAAGCTGTCCTGATAACAAATGAGATTTCCTCATTTGCCGTGTTCATCTACCAATGTGGAGCGATGGAGTGGGGTGGAGCTACCATTGGCTGGGCTTACTCTGGCTCTCTCTATGAAAAGCATTTTCTCAGTGGATCCGAGTCTGCCAGAATTGGCTGTGAAATATCTCCATCTTACACTGCAATCCTTTACCGACTAAGTAGGAGTGAGTTACCAGAACTTTTGCAGGGTTAGATAAACCTTCACCAATTTTGCTGTTTGAGGGCCTAGTGTGAGAATACACATTGTCTGTGGGTATAGGGACTATTGTATGGTGAGAGACCACAGCTATTGAATGATAGGGTCTCTCAAGCCAAAAAAAGTTGTATTATGGCCTTGACAATGATGCACATTATTAGGTGCAGGCTGTCAGTTACACGAGTTCTCCTGTGCCGATGGAAGCTGTATATATTATTACAATATGTGCAACGACCGCGATGACTGTGGAGACAACAGTGATGAGACGATCTGTGGTGAGTTGGCTGTACTGCATGACAGAATTTTCCTAAGGCTGTGCAATGAGAAATACTTTTTAAAGATATTATGACTCCAAGCCCAGATACACCTCAAATGACAACAAACACTGAAGGTTGGTTAGATGGTATCTGGTATATACATAATTACTCATATTTACTCTTAGAAGAGTTTTTATTTCATGTTGGACCATATTTCATGATGCGTACTGTAACTGGTAGCTATAGACATTTTCTTAGTTTCATGTTGCACCACTCTCAGCTCCTGAAACAACAACAAGCTCAGCTGTGGTTCCAGTGTCGGTACAATCACTCCTGCTGATTGCCACTTTCACAACAGTCGTCCTTCCACATTTCTAGCCATAGAGTCATCATTAGAATAAATAGATAACAAGGTCTGTATATAGGACCTTGCAAACTTCTATTAGCTACTGCTTTGCTAATTTCTTGATAGGGCAAGCAACACTAATTTTTAATGCTGTATATACCTTGTGCTCCTACAATTCTGAAACACTATTGTTATATATAATACTATCATACACCAAAGTGTTGTGGGTCTAAAGACAGGAAGGTGTGCGAATAAAGGTCGTGAACCAATATGTACCTGTCACACCTACATCCTACATTGCTAATCTCCAACTTCAAGCGCCAGTGTCATTTTTACAGGCCATTTGGTTTTTATCTTTATAATAACTTTCAACACTGCCAACAAAACGGTTTTTTTGAGGTGTTACGTTTTTGCTTTTCATGTGAGCAGCGAAGGAGCTCATCACGCTACACGCTAACATGTTCTACTTCGCAAGGATGTAAGATCATAATGGAATTTTGCATGAGCGGGAAAGTTTTTTGTAGGATATCTCTATCACTGTCCTGGGAACATCAAGTGGGTAGTGCGGTATCTAGCGTAATGCGTGTCGTTGTCTTCACTGGTGAATATAGTTAAATCTAAAGAGAGAAGAAAAACGCGTAAGCGCTTGGCAATAGCTCCAAAAAGGGGTTCAGAATGAATGAACAAAACACAAACGGAATTCATCCTACATAACAGTGCTATCAACAGGCGCAGACATAACTGAAGAGTAAGGAGGTGGGATATCTTCTTGTGTACCCAGTCCAGGAGCACTAGGTAATGATTGATCAGTCTGTAGTGGGACTATGACGTCATTGGGGGCGCGGTCACCAGTGGGAAGAGGGGGAAGGGCTGAGGATGAGGTGTAAGGAGGTGGAGCGGAGTCGTAAGTTGCACTTTGGACTGTTGGTGGATAAGGTGGCTGCCAGGAACTGGACTCATACTGTAGGACAAAACATTAACATAGCTAACACTGAAAGAACAGCACATGGAGAAGTGACACCAGCAAGTGCAGTTTGTTTTAGTCAAGCTGGGGGCTGTATTTAAACTCTTTATACATACTCTCGCTCTACTCACCATTGGTTGCCGCTATAGCTACACTTTGTTTTCAGCTAAACAGGTAAACTATGCTCTGTACCTGAGGCATGTGAGTAGGAGGTGCAGTAGGAGGAGCTCGCTGAATGGGTGGAAATGAAGTCGTGTGTGTGTACGTGGGAGGCTGAGGTTCAGCCACAGAGTACATAACAACACTGCTCCCTCGGCCACCACCAACACCATAGGCTGAAGTGTTGAACGAAGTCTCTCTTCTTGCAGTAGATACGGAACTGGTTCTGAGCACAGCAGCACTCCTTGTCTCGTGGGCACGTCCCACCCAAGGAACTGGCTGCCACCTTCCATTGACGATACGGTGGCCGGGAGGTCGACAGCAAAAAATGCAGCATACGCATAATCCGATAACAATTGCAATAAATCCCATTACAAGTCCAACTAATGGAAAGAGATTAAGTATTATCATGAAGTTTTCTATCATAATAGTGAGAGAACAAAAGTGTGAAATTGTGGCAGTGTTATGCAAGCATGTGATTTGTAAACACCATTAACCAAGCAACGCATATTATTGACAAGTGAAAAACACTGCAAAATTTATGAAAATCAAGACAGTGTCATCTACAAATAAACAGGTGTGCTTGTATCACTTGTCATTCACATAATTATGTGAAATATGCCAGTGCATGGGTGCTAAGTTTAGAAATTGAAAACAATAGGGCCCTGTGCCAAAATACGCAAACCATCGGCGAACTGCGCATGCGCGATATTGCTAATTGATGGGACTGGGCCGGCTATTAGTTTACTCGCGGTCTCCCGCGGAGAGTCTGACGCGGGCTAGCTAGTAGATAGCATGCGGGAGTCGATACATGCCGTTGTGACTTCCTGAGCCTCCAGGGTACACAGAGCGAGCGGATCAGGTCGCAGTAAGCCCAATTGAAAACAATAGGGCCCTGTGCCAAAATGCAATAATGTTTCCGAGTAGCGAACGCATTGTTGTAAGTAACATTATCCTTATACTACAAAGTACGGCAACCTGCAATGACGGAGGATGAAGATCCCCCTTCGCCTGCCGCCGTCGTCGGCAGGTAAGTAGTTGTAACACACCCGGCCCTTTCATCACTTCCATCATAGCAGTCCTCTTCGCCGTCACAGTACCATCTTTCCGTCACACACTCTCCGTCGTCACACGTGAACTCGTTGTCTCCACACTCTGTAGTAAGAAAATTGAGATCGGAGCCTGGTTTGTGACGGTGTGAGTGTGTGTGCGAGTGGAATGGCCGAGCCTCGGGCCGAGCTATCGCCTCCGCGAGTGACGATACGGGAGCACGGGACGCTCACCTGCGGCAGAATGTCCAACGAAACACAGCAGAGTGATGACTGCTACCACTGACACAAAGCGAGGCACTTGAAAGGGGACCATGTCGGTTTATCAGTCCGTGCTGGTTGATGTATATACGTGCGAGAGAAACGAGGCCCCACCCCCCGTACGCTCGAGAATGTAATTGCGCATGCGCATAACGTTAGTGCATTACCCCTAGCTAGCTAGTGAAAACCGCACCCACAAAATCATTAGGACCGAGCGCAGTGACGGCAGTGTGCTATTTGCCGCAAAAACCGTGTCGCCTCGGTCGCCGGAGATCCCGCAAGATCGCACACAATGAGATTAGACGTCGCTCTCGCGGCTGGCCTAGTCGTCGCATTGATGAGCTACACTCTGCAGGTAGAGGCGGGAGGTGAGTTCAATCTCAGTGTAGTAATTCAGCTTCCGATCTCTAGCTATTGTATTTAGCTACATATCACCACGTTTGAGTGTGGGTCGATATATGTCACTAGCTAGTTGTGTTCAGAGCCTGAGTGGTTTCCTTGCGACAAAATCAACACTTTTCTAGGTGTATAGGTAGCTATAGCTAGGTAGCTATATAGCTAGTCATTGAGGGAATGCTCTTTCAAACTAAACCAGCCAATAAGAGTCCCTGGTAATAACCACCATAAGCGTTTCCAATAATTGTGAAAGGTATTATTAGCCCTACTTCAATGCGTATAATACCTATTGACAATATTATTATGGTGTCCAATAGCAGCTATTGAGTGATAGTTGAACTATTGCCAACACTATGGCCAATAGTGTATTGACCAAAGTATGCAATGATGACCATACCTGTTGCCATAATAAATATACAAGGCAATCATGACACAAGCAATCCTGTGGTTCCCGCTGCTGAGTAAGAAATAATTTATCGTGCTTCATTGGGGATCTACCCTTCAAACCATGTTCTGTTTGTACACGCAGTAATGAACACTAACCGTTTGCACATACCATACCAACTCTGGCCTGTATAGTAAGCATTATTTATATGTGCCTAACGATGAGACCTACAGGGCTTTGAAGTGGCATCATTCGTAATGCAAGTGATGTAATATGATTATTATTATGCATGCTTGTATCTTGGCTCTTATAATATTCAGTAGAGGTGCTTGTATTGTTAAATACCTTCCCTCAGAAGACTTTAAACAACTTCTGCCCAATGCAATAATATGTAGCACCACCCGCATTTGTAATTGTTAGCGTGCCTTTGTTGTGAAAAACGAGACAGTTTATGTGGTAACTGACCGTGTGGTGTACGTTTTCAACTCCCACTGTTTGTATTGATAGCCCTTGGCACCTGTACTGTCCCTGGTCAGATTGTATTACCTTTAACCCACCTGCTCTCAAGGCTGAGTAGCTACCTCTTGACCAGCTCTCGTGTACATGTGTACATATAACGTATACATGTCTGTGTGTGTACCTGTGTATAACTCAGAACTTGTGGTGGTTTGGTTGTGTGTGTAGAAAAAGGGGGATGCGTGGGTGGAAAGAGATTGGGACTGTGGCTTTCTTTCTTTGCTAAACACAAGAATTGTCATTCATGATGCCACAATGAATGCCTAGCTATCAGTATGACAAAACAATAGCTACTATCATTGCTTTGAAAAGGGTAAATGGTGGCTAATCTTAGCCATCTGCCTATTGGCCAACCCACTCTACATTGTTAACAATGTTGAACATACAGTCTTGTTTGAAGCCTTAGTCTAGTACTTACACTTCCATGCATTGCTTCTTTGACAGCTATGTATAATGCACTTGCCATGTTCACACTTGTGTAAGAACCTGTGCGTGTGTTAACTGGAGAAAAGTGCGAACATTCTTTCACTTAAGCATTCCTTTGTGGTTACTATTGATTACATCATCCCTTACGTACCACAAAATAGAAAGAAAGGAGCTTTCAAGTTGAAGGTGTGCGTGTGTAAAGAAATAACACATACACTTTATTGTTTGTTTTCAGGTAAACTTTCCTTTGTACGGCTGTCGGTTCTCGACACATCTACAATACCTCCCGGAGACGACACGTTCAGTAACGAGATATCAACTGACGGAAAATTCAGATTCGGAAGCAACTCTGTTGAAAGTGTCTATGTAAGGATGAAAGAATAGAAAATGTTTTGGCAATGGTGTGAAGGGGGCATGCTTGTGGTTTAGCGTTCGCTTGCATTCGTTTTAGTAAGCAATATAGTTGAAGCATGTTTCTAAAAACGTTTTGAGTAGTTACGGGTAAAGGTTGATATCCTACTCTAACGGATAAAATGATTGGTTATTACTAGCATGTGTTGAATACTATAATATGCAGGTGTCAACCAATAGTTAAATATCCAGTTATTACTAACACATGCTGTATAATAATGCAGGTGTCCACCAACGGCTACATATCCATGGGCCTCACACCAACTGCCAATGCGCAGAACGTCGAAGGAGCCCTCTCTGTAGTGGCTCCATACGGTGCCGATATTGACACTCGTGTAGGAGGCACTGTCTCGTACACACGATTCCATGCCCCACAAGAGTTGAGGGTGGTGAGCGAGTTTGTCGAGGCTCAGATGGACGTGGATTTCCTTGGGACCAAAATGATGGTAGCACTCTGGGACAATGTTGCTCAGTACAAAGGGAGAGCTGTGAGTTGTCAACATGCATTGGTTGATTGGTTTTATGCCTTGCGTTCACATCTGTGTTTAATAAGTCAAATTTGGCATTGGGCGTCTTTGGAGGGCACCCCAGTTTTCTTAACCTAGGTTTGTGTGCCATGGTGCACACAGGGTGAGGTTTGCTTTTGCCTTGTAGTTGTCGACTTCTTAAATTTTCTAGGATTGCATGTACTACACTAGTGTATTATAAAACCTATCTAGAGGTATAGCAGTTAGTTGTACAAACATGCCTATGTTAGCACCACCTGTACTCATGAAACATAGGGTATTCTGTGTACACATGAAGACCAAATTTAGACACTATCAAAGTATGCACTTAGGACCAGTATGCCTTCCCTGTGGTCTATACGCCCACCTGAAGTGTAGGAGGAAGTAGCTGTGGCTACTAACAGGGTTCCACTGGCATGCTTGAGGATACTATATACTGCATGTGTGGCTCCTAAGATGAAGTAGCTGTGGCTACTAACGGGCTTCCACGGGCATGCTTGAGGATACTAGTGCATGTGTGGCTCCTAAGATGAAGTAGCTGTGGCTACTAATGGGATTCCATGGGCATGCTTGAGGATACTAGTGCATGTGTGGCTCAGCTAAGATCACTTACAGCCAATCATACTCTGGTACATACATAATGTATCACACACTGTATATATTATATCAGAGTGAGAATACTCAGTTTACAGGGTCAGTATGCCATTGAACACACACACACACACACACACACACTCAAGAGGGATTTTTTTTGCTTTTTGGCAGAATGCAACTTCTGGCTCGACGCAATGCGCACACACAACAGACTGCAACAGTACAACTTTTTCTACAGGGTTGTCCTGAGTGTGCAGCTACATGCTTCTTATACAACAGGCATAATTATAATAACTCTTATCCCTATATACCCCCACAAATAATATTCACAGAATAAACACTTTGCAAATGAAAAACTACCCTCACAGGCCGCAAATGCATCCTGTAACTTGTAACACTTCTGTTTGTTCCTCTGTAGTCTGTGAACAGCACCTTCCAAGCAGTTCTGATCACCGACCGCTATGACTCCTATGCCGTGTTCATCTACCAGTGTGGAGGGATGGGGTGGGGTGGAGCCGAGATTGGCTGGCAGGCCAGCAGACAAGACGTTGACGAGCACCAGCTGAGTGGCAGAGAGTCTGCCCAAATCGGCTGCGAGTACTCTACAAACTCCAGTTCCACCGTGTTCCGTTTGGAAAGTGAGTGAAAATAGCTATGCAGGAATGCCCTGATGAGTTTTCTGTGTGTGTTTGCTCCAAGGCAGGGCTTGCTATAATATAGCACATTCCCAAAGAGTAGAGCACTCTGCCAAGAGAGTAGTGTCGTGGGGTTCACTCACACCTAGGGCAGGCTTTTATCTTTCACCTGACTGAAGTTGGTGGTCAGCATGATCATCGATGTGACGCAAACTATTCTGTATGCATAACACAGGAGACTTTACTAGCGCTGCTTCCACATTCAATTGTAAGGTTTTTTGCTTTGAAAGTGAGCTTATAGACTGTGTATCGTGGCTATTGTTTTCAGAGCATGTAGTCCACAGCTTTATTATGCAAACACCTGCGTTTGGGCTTAGGTTTTTCACTTAGTGCATGGTGTCCATTGTATGGTACGTGAGCGGTAATATTTATTGGCTGTACTCCAAGGCCTACTCAAGAATTTGTATGCCATCTGTTGCACTATAGAACTCATGCATTGTCATCATAATTGTGCATCATGACTACACCCACTCACATCCTTACTAGGCAATCTCTTAGATGCACACAACATGCTCCAACGTACCTATACCTGAAGTGTGTAGTCTTGGAACCCATGTCTTCCCAATGCAAATGGTTACTCACATACATTATGTTCATCCAGGTTGCGCCAAGAAAGAGTTCAGATGTGACGGTGGACGATGTCTCAGCAAATCCAAGCAGTGCGACGGGAGAACCGAGTGCAGTGACAAATCAGATGAACAAGACTGCTGTACGTATATACCTCAATCACTCTATCTAACACCATGTAGAAAATACCATGACTGTGATGCCTAGAGAAAAAAGATGTGGAGCTCTGGACAGCTGTTTTGGGCTTGTTGGCCCTCATCAGCAGAGCATACAGCAACTTCTCTCTCTGGCATCACGAGTTTATAAAGGCTACCAGGAGCGCAGCATTTGTACTAGCTTCATCCTCTAACCCTCCCTTCTCTGCATGCGTTGTTGAATTGTTACCTTTACCTTTGCCTGGAAATATCATTGATGTTATGTAACTGTACATACTGGACCTGATGGTTCGACTTACCACATCTCAACACCATATTTCAGCCTGCAGAGTGTTGCACTAATGAAGCTAACCTAACATTTATTTTAGTACCCAGCAATCATTATAAACCCTTTAGCTACTAACAGAGTGACACTTTGATAATGTGCCTTATGTTCCCTATACTCCAGTGGACATCACCCTCATTGCAAGTGGAGCTGCGTTCGGCTTTGTCGTTCTCG
>CASHTH010001861.1:0-22880 GCA_030341885.1 Geodia barretti
GGCGCGATGTGTCTGCTATTTCATTTTGGTAAATGTACCATACGTGTGCACATCTCGCCTAACCGCCTACATACCCAACCCTGCGCGTTTGGCAGTGGCAAGTACTGTGGCGCCCCACTTACCAACCGCCAACAGCGCCGATTAGCTCAGCCGGCGCAGTCCTTCTTCCAGCGCAACCGGTGCACATTTCTCATTTTATGCTCAGCGGTTTTCTGGCTGCAGCCACTCCAGCGTCCTCCAAAACTTCCCTGTGCCTCCTACTAGGTCCCTGGGTTCACGTTGTTCTTCGGCTTCCCCTGCATCAGGTCGCGGAACAGACGCGACAGGTCGGCCGCCTCGTCCAGCGTGCAACCCCGCAACTGGTCGGCCAGCAAGGATGCTGACGCCTGGATGATGCTGCAACCTTCCGCGACGGCGCTCACGCCCTCAATGGTGACGGGTCGTTGGGAATGCTTACCGAGCTGGAGTTGCAGGTTCGCCCGGTCGCCGCAAAAGGGATTAAATTCCTCGGTTTCGACATCGGCAGCAGGAAGCCGCACGCGATGCCGTGGATTGCGGTAGTGGTCCATGATGACGTCGCCATACAACGCCTCGGGCTGGTCAGGCACCTGCGGCATACTTAATACAACGCTCCGATACAACGCTCCCGGATTACGGCTATTCCGTGGTAGCGATGGCTTCGCCGTACAGAGCGGCCTTCAACGTATGCCAGGCCAGGATGGCGCACTTGATGCGCGTCGGGTAGGCAATCACTCCTGACAGCATTTCCAGGTCGCCCAGCAGGTCCAGGTTCAATTCGGCGTCCGGTTCGGTCATCATCCGGTGAAACTCTTCGAAAAGGGCCTCAATCTCGGACTCGGCCACGCCCTTGACGGCTTGAGTCAGCAGCGACGCAGATGCCCGACTGATGGCGCAGCCGTGCCCCTGAAACCCCACGTCCGACACCACTCCAGTGCCTGCGACCACCTTGAGTTGCAGCGTAATCTGGTCGCCGCACAACGGGTTGAAACCTTCGGCCTGGTGTGTCGCTCCGTCCACGGTGCGGAAATTTCGCGGCCGGCGGTTATGCTCCAGGAGGATCTCCTGGTAGAGGTCACCCAAATCGGAAGCCATTACCCAAACACCTCAATAACCCGGTCAATGGCCTTGACCAGCGAATCAATCTCGGCGGTAGTGTTGTAGAGACCCAGCGATGCCCGTGCGGTAGCGGCAACCCCGTAACGTGCCATCACGGGTTGCGCGCAATGGTGCCCGGTGCGCACCGCAATCCCCTCAGCATCCAGGATAGTGCCAATGTCATGGGCGTGGGCAGCGTCCATAATGAACGACAACACACCGCCTTTGTCGGCGGCGTTGCCAATGATCCGCACGCCCTCAATGCTGGAGAGTAGCTCCGCTCCATATTGCATCAAAGCCTGTTCATACGCGGCGATCTTTTCCATACCAATGGCTTCCAGGTACTCAATAGCCGCGCCCAGACCGATCGCCCCGGCGATGTCCGGAGTGCCCGCTTCGATTTGGCCGGCAGCACGTTGAATATGGTCTCTTCATAGGTAACCGAACTAATCATCTCGCCGCCCGACTGGTACGGGGGCATCGCGTTGAGCAAATCGGCTCGGCCCCAAAGCACCCCGATTCCGGTGGGCCCGTACAGTTTGTGCCCCGAAAATGTCAGGAAGTCCGCGCCCAATTCCTGCACGTCGATGGGCATATGCGGGACCGACTGTGCCGCATCGAGCATGACCGGCACACCTTTGGCGTGGGCCAGCTCGACGATAGTTCGCACCGGGTTGATGGTTCCCAGCGCGTTTGACTGGTGTACCACCGACACCAGTTTGGTGCGGTCGTTCAGCATCCCTTCGAATTCATCCAGCAGCAACTCGCCATCATCGTTGAATGGAACAACCCGCAACCGGATGCCCAGTTCCTTGCCCAATAACTGCCAGGGCACGATGTTGGAGTGGTGCTCCATACCGGTAATGATTACTTCATCGCCGGATTTGAAGTATTTTCGACCGTAGCTGCTGGCCACCAGGTTGAGACCTTCGGTGGCGCCACGAACATAGATGACTTCACAGTCCTCGGGCGCGTTGATAAAGCGGCGCACTGACTCCCTTGCCGATTCGTAATCGTCGGTGGCACGCTGACTCAACGTATGCACGCCCCGATGCACATTGGCATTGTTCTTGACGTAATAATTGACGATGGCGTCAATTACAACCTGGGGCTTCTGTGTGGTTGCCGCATTGTCCAGATAAACCAGCGGCTTGCCGTTGATCTCCTGGTGCAGGATCGGGAAATCCTGTCGGATTCGCTCCACATCAATTGCGCCCAGCGCATCCGCCTGAGCGGTCTGGTTCTGGCCTCGTAGGGTAGTCACTAGCGGCCTCCGATCGGCAGCGTGATATCAACGTCGGGGATGGCATTCTGGAACTGTTCGTCGAGATACTCCCGCAGCGGCACCAGGGCGACCGTGTCGATAATTTCGCTGGCAAAGGCATGAATCAGGATGCGGCTGACGGTGGGCAGATCAAGGCCACGACTCTGCATATAGAAGACTGTATCCAGGTCGATATGGCCGGCGGTGGCGCCGTGGCCGCACTTCACGTCATCGGCGTATATCAACAGGCTGGGTTTGCTATCCACTTCCGCCTGCTCCGACAGCAACAGGTTCTTGTCGGTTTGCTGGGCGTCCGTCTTTTGCGCGCCCTCCCGGACGGTAACATTGCCTCCGAAAATCGCCCGCGACTGCCCGTCCAGGATGCCCTTGTAGAACATACGACTGGTGCCGTTGGGTTCGGTATGGTCAATGTTGATGTAGTTGTCCATGTGTTGATTGCCGACGGTCAGATACAGGCCATTCAAAGTACATTCGGCCCCAGCGCCGATCAAAGTAACGCTGAAATCATTGCGCCCCAACGCCGCTCCACGGGATATCGCCCCCGACGAAAACCCGGAGTCCCGATGCTGAATCACACGGCTGGTGCCCACGTGATAGGCGTCCATGCCATCCATCAGCAGGCGGTAATGTTCGACTCGGGCGCCCTCGTGCACATGTATTTCGGCAACCGCGTTGGTGAAATAACGCGTATCGTCGGGTCCAACGTAGGTTTCAATCACCGTGGCTCGCGAATTGCGCTGGGCGGACACGATGATTCGCGGATGTGTAACCCTCGGCTGTTCGCGTCCGGTGGTCAGATAAACCACGTTGACCACACCGGCATCACCATCCACCGGCACATCGATACCCATGCCGTCCCGAACGAAGGCCGTGTTGAGGGCGAC
Source organism: Geodia barretti (assembly GCA_030341885.1). Classification (NCBI taxonomy): domain Eukaryota; kingdom Metazoa; phylum Porifera; class Demospongiae; order Tetractinellida; family Geodiidae; genus Geodia; species Geodia barretti. Next base: position 3,286 of record CASHTH010001861.1, read on the forward strand.
GAAACCGTCATCTTCTGGTCGCGCCAGTTCACCCAACAGGCTGACGCTGGCGCCCCGTTCGGCGTGAATCGTGTCGGCCAGCGGCGCAATCACTATCCCGCTAGATTCCGCAATCTCGCCGCCTGAGGAAAGGTGGGGCGCAAACACACCATCGACGAACACGAATGTATGCCAGCCGGCGTGCCAGGGTGCGGCTGCCCGCACATCGTCCAGCGTTACGATTCCATCCTCCACCGGCATTGGCTGTGGATGAGCAAAAGCTTCCCGGGCAATCGGTGCGACATTGGTGTATTTCCACGGCTCATTGCCGCGCCGGGCGGTGGGCAGGCCAAGTTGCGAAAAGGCGTCCCAACCACGGTTGCGCAACGCGCGCAGCGTCTCGGCCACTTCGGGCGATTGCGCCTCGTAGGCGGCAGTGTAATGAGGGTAGGTGTCAGCGGTAGCGGTCATTCAGCCTGCTCGCGGTGTGCGAAATTATCGGGATGCCGGATAGAACGGTTGCGATGCGGGACCTATTCGTGGGCGCGACCAGGGTTACCCGCTGGCGGCATCCACGCCTTCGCGCACCCAGTCGTAGCCCCGGGCTTCCAGTTGCTCGGCGAGTTCCGGGCCCCCGCTCAACGCGATGCGACCATCCACCAGGACGTGAACGTAATCGGGCTTGATGTAGTTGAGGATGCGCTGGTAGTGGGTAACCACAACGGCCGCATTGTCCGGCCGCCGCAGGCGATTGACGCCGTCGGATACGATACGCAGAGCGTCGATATCCAATCCGGAGTCGGTTTCGTCCAGCAGAGCCAGTTTGGGTTCCAGCAGCGCCATTTGCAGCACTTCGTTGCGTTTCTTTTCACCACCGGAGAAGCCTTCATTGACCGACCGGCGCACCAATTCAGGATCAATCTCGACCTCTTCCACCTTGGAGCGCAGCAGGCGGTCGAACTCACGAGCGCCCATTTCTTCTTCGCCCTGATGCACGCGTTTCGCGTCAATGGCGGCTTTGAGGAACTGCCAGGCGCGCACGCCGGGCAATTCAATCGGATACTGGAACGCCAGGAACATACCTTCACGGGCTCGGTCCTCCGGCTGCATCTTCAGCAGGTCGGCGCCGTTGTACAGGACTTTGCCGCTGGTGACCGTATACTCGGGCCGGCCCGCCAGCGTGTTGGCCAGTGTGCTCTTGCCGGAACCGTTGGGCCCCATGATGGCATGCACCTCTCCGGGGCGTACCGTCAAGTCAACGCCGCGCAATATCTCCTGGCCGTCGATAGAAACGTGGAGGTCTTTCACCTCCAGGATAGGCGTGTCAGTTTGGTTGGCAGTCGTCATTGCGGATGCTGGGTTCCTCTCCGGGGGTAACGTTTTCAGGGGTGGCGCGTCCAGGGGTAACGTGTTTCGCCGCAGCCCGTTACGCAACCATTCGGTATCGGGGTAATCGGGCAGCGCGCCGGTTTAGCCTACGGTTCCTTCCAGACTCACTTTCAGCAGCTGCGATGCTTCCATCGCAAACTCGAAGGGCAGTTCCTGGAAAATGCCGCGGCAGAAGCCGTTGATAATCATAAAGTGTGCGTCTTCGACCCCGATGCCACGCTGTTGCAGGTAGAAAAGCTGGTCGTCGGAAACCTTGGACGTGGTGGCCTCGTGCTCCAACTGCGCGGACGGGTTCTTGACCTCGATGTAGGGCACGGTATGTGCCCCGCACTTGTCGCCAACGAGGAGCGAGTCGCACTGGGTGAAGTTCTTGGCGCCGCGTGCTGAGGGATTGATTTTCACCAGACCCCGGTAGGTTTGTTGTCCGTGGCCGGCCGAAATGCCCTTGGCTACAATCGTGCTGCGGGTGTTCTTTCCCACGTGAATCATCTTGGTGCCCGTGTCGGCTTGTTGCCAGTTGTTCACCAGAGCCACCGAGTAGAATTCACCGACCGAATTGTCGCCCTGCAAAATGACGCTGGGGTACTTCCAGGTGATGGCCGAGCCAGTCTCCACCTGTGTCCAGGAGATTTTGGAATCGGCGCCGGCGCATTTGCCCCGCTTGGTAACAAAGTTGAACACACCACCCTCGCCGTTCTTGTCGCCGGGGTACCAGTTCTGCAAGGTGCTGTATTTGATTTCAGCGCCTTCCATGGCCACCAGTTCAACTACCGCAGCGTGCAACTGGTTGGTTTTGCGCATCGGCGCGGTGCAGCCTTCGAGGTAACTGACGTAGGCGCCCTTGTCAGCCACAATCAGCGTCCGCTCAAACTGGCCGCTATCGGCCTGGTTGATACGGAAGTAGGTCATCAACTCGATGGGGCAACGCACGCCTGGCGGTATGTAGGCGAAGGAACCGTCGGAGAAAACGGCCGAGTTGAGCGTCGCGTAGAAATTGTCGGCATAAGGCACCACAGAACCCAGGTATTTCTGCACCAGATCCGGATGTTTCTGCACGGCTTCGCTCATGGAGCAGAAAATTACTCCGGCCTTCTCCAGCTGCTCCTGATAGGTGGTCGCAACCGATACACTATCCAGCACCGCATCGACAGCTACGCCGGCCAGCCGCGCCTGCTCTTCCAGCGGTATGCCCAGCTTGCTGAACGCCTCCAGCACCTCCGGGTCAACATCTTCTATGCTCTGGGGCCCTTCTTTCGCAGACTTGGGCGCGGCGTAGTAACGGATGTCCTGAAAATCGATGGCCGGGTGCTCAATGTTAGCCCAGGTCGGCTCGCTGTAGTTTTGGCGAGTCCAGAACCGATACGCCTTGAGTCGCCATTCCAGCATCCACTCCGGCTCATTCTTCTTGGCCGAGATCAACCGCACGACATCCTCGCTGAGGCCCTTGGGAAACGCGTCCTCCTCGATGTCGATGGTGAAACCCCATTTGTAATCGGAGTCCAGCTCCGCGGCAGTAGTATCCCGGGAAATTACACGCTGGCCCTGTGTCGTCATCGGACGGGTATCCTCCTCACCGCTTTTAGCGGGGTGCCGGCGGCCTGTCTAGCCTATTTCCGACCTTTAAGGTCAACAATTATCGTACACGGGCCGACTCCAACTGTCAACGGAATCTGAGACCGTCAATTTTGCGCCACCAAAGTGAATCCGAACGCCGTATTTTTCCACACTGCGCCGCTCTAGAAGCCCGTCCGAGAAACACGACTGGTGAGTCTGTAGGGGTATGATGGGTGGAGTTCATTAGCGAGGAGGCGGCGATGAGCAAGACCTACGTTCCCTACGATCCCGATCAGCAGTTGTTGCTGCCGGCGGCCCTGCAGGAGTGGCTGCCCGACGACCATCTGGCCTACTTCATCTCGGACGTGGTGGACCAGCTGGACCTGTCGTCAATCACCGCCCGCTACGAGGGAGAAAGGCGGGGTGGCCCGCCTTACCATCCTCGGATGATGGTCAAGGTGCTGCTCTACGGCTACTGCGTCGGGGTGGCGTCATCACGGCGCATTGCCCAGCGGCTCCACGAGGACATTGCCTTTCGGGTGCTGGCGGCGAACAACACGCCGGACTTTCGCACCATCTCCGACTTCCGCAAGGACCACCTGGCGGCGCTGTCGGGGTTATTCCTGCAGGTGCTGGCGTTTTGCCAGCGGGTGGGGCTGGTGAAGTTGGGTCATGTGGCGCTGGACGGCACCAAGGTCAGGGCCAACGCATCCAGGCACAAGGCGATGAGTTATCGGCGTATGAAAGAGAAAGAGGCGCAGTTGGCGGCGGAGGTGGCGGAGTTGCTGCGGCGGGCTCAGGAGGTCGATGACGAGGAGGATCGCAGGTACGGCCAGGATAAGCGCGGGGATGAGTTGCCGGAGGAGCTGGCCTTTCGGGAGGGACGGTTGGAGAAGATACGGGAGGCCATGGCGGCGTTGGAAGCCGAGGCCCAGGCGGCGGCTGAGGCGGAAGGCAAGGAGCATCTCGGGGTGCCCGACGACAAGGCTCAACGCAACTTCACCGATGCCGAGTCCCGCATCATGCCCGGGCCGGGCGGTAGGGACTTCCTGCAGGCGTACAACTGTCAGGCGGTGGTTGACCACGCCCACCAGGTGATCGTGGCGGCTCGGGCCACCAACCAGTCCTCGGACAAGCAGCAGGCTGCGGCGATGATGCAGGAGACCATCGACAACGTCGGTGCAGTCCCCCGGGAAGTATCCGCCGATGCTGGCTATTACTCGGCAAAGGCAGTCGACGACCTCCAGGCCCTGGGCGTGGACCCGTTCGTCGCGCCGGAGCAGACCCGCCACGGCAGAGTGGTTCCGCCGGCGCCCCGAGGTCGCATACCCAAGCACCTGTCCCCCAGGGACCGGATGCGGCGGAAGTTGCAGACCAGGCGGGGCCGCCAGCGCTATGCCCTGCGGATGGAAACGGTGGAGCCGGTCTTCGGCCAGATCAAGGCGGGCCGGGGCTTCCGCCAGTTCCTGCTGCGGGGACTGGAGAAGGTCCAGGGCGAGTGGTCCCTGATCTGCACCGGCCACAACCTGCTCAAGCTGTTCCGCTGCGGCCGACTGGCCCCCGGATGAGCATGGGCCACCCGGCTAACCGAGCGCGTGGGATGTCCACCCCACCGGTTGGGAACGACGTCCCATGCCCAGAGCCTCCCAGAGTGAGCATCGTCAACCGGCAGGAATAATTGACGCCGATCGATCGCGGCTTGCCCGGGGAGACTAGTTAGCCAATACTCGGACTCGCTCCTAGCCCGGTACCTGCCCGGGGGACGTTCATTCGGCTTATATGGTGGTCTCCCGATATATTCTGATGCAACGCAGCGGGAGTAGCAACTATCCATGAATCGGCCCAAACGCAACCGGTCTCAGTAGCCGCCGCCGGTTGACCCGGGAACGGCGCATTATCACGGGGATTTGTTACCGCCGGCAATGCTATAATTTGGCCGGCGAGAACCCAATGATCACCGGTCACCATCGGAGACGAAACCATGCCGGCAGCGCCCGTTTTTTGCGACGCTCACACCCATCTTGACCAGCACGCTCCGGCCGACATTCCAGAGATTCTGGAGCGGGCCCGAGACGCCGGCGTGGGTTTCATCATCCTGGCCGGCACCAACATTGAGTCTACCAAACGCTGCATCGACCTGTCGGCTGAGCACCCCATGTTCTATGCTGGCGTGGGCATACACCCCATGCAGGCTGACCAACCGGTGAACGACGCCGTTTACGCCGAACTGGAAACGATGGCACGCAACAACCCGCAGGTGGTGTGCATTTCGGAGGTGGGCCTGGATTATCTGTCCACTTCACCCGACCACGAGGTGCAGGATCAGGTGTTCCGGCAGCACATTCACCTGGCTAAAAGCCTGGGCCTGCCCGTAATCTTTCACTCGCGCGAATCGCACCCGGCGGTGTTCAAGGTCTTGCGGGAGGAAAACGCGGGTCTGGTCGGCGGCGCCATGCACTATTTCCAGGGCGACGAAGCCACGGCGCGCGAGGCCATCGACTGCGGCTTTTTCATCTCGCTGGCCCGGCCGCTGACCCGCCTGCCCGAGTTGCAGGAAGTAGCGCGCAACATTTCCCTGGAACACATCGTGTTGGAAACTGACGCCTTCCCGCAACCGTTCAAGAAGTACCGCCACAATTGGACCGAACCTCGCCACCTGGCCGGAGTCGCCCAATGCCTCGCCGATATCAAGGGCATCTCGGTAGACGAGGTAGCCGAGGTCACGACGGCCAACCTGAGCCGGTTGCTCAAGCTTGAACCGCCATCCTGCCCCGGGGCTTTAGCCGTTAGTTAACATGGGCGCACCGGGTGCTAACGATTTCCGTTTACCGCCCAAACATCCTGTCCATCCATGTTCTATAACCCAGCGAGTGGAAGATTGAGACGCTATGACTACCCAACGCGAATATCCCATGGATCACGACGCTCCGGAGCAGATTGCGCCCCACAGCCTCAATGACTACCTGGAAGTTATGACCAAGGCAGTTTTCCAGAGCGGCCTCTCCTGGAAGGTGGTCAGCAACAAATGGCCCGGTTTCCAGGCCGGATTTAAAGGTTTCGACGTGGCCTCAGTGGCAACAATGGGCGAGTCTGAGATAGACACGCTGGCCACAGACACGGCCATCGTCCGGAACCGCCGCAAGATTGTCGCCACGGTTCACAACGCCCAACGCCTCATCGAGCTCGACGAGAAATACGACGGCATCCGGAACTATCTGCGCTCGCACGGCGATTTCTACGCGGTGCTGAAAGACGTGCGCAAACAATTCAAATACTTGGGCGACACCGGCACCTACTACTGGCTGTACGTACTGGGCGAGGAAGTGCCCGACTACGGCGAATTCTGCAACCGCAACAAGTAGGGTGTGATAACATCGCAGCCTATCCGCGCTTCGCAACCAAACCGCAGAGGTTGACGCCATGACCACCAACGCCACCTGCCAGCTGGCACTGAAAGAGTGGGCAATAACCGTCCGGGCTCTAGCCGACGGAGACCAGATCATGATGCTCCGCAAGGGTGGCATCAGTGAGGACAGCAAGGACTTCCGCGTCGTGCATCCCGAATTCCTGCTCTATCCAACCTACCTGCACCAGCGGGAAGACCTGCTGAAGGAAAGCCACCAGCCGACGCTGCGCCAATTGCTTTCCGATAACCCGGCCGATGACGACGCCGTGACCTTCACCCACTGGGCAAGGGTGCACGAATTGCTGGAGATCGACCAACTTGGCAAGGTGGAAGACCTCGCTCCCCATCACATCTGGACCGACGGCTACGCCCAGTCCCGCCTGCACTGGAAGCCCATGGTGCCCCTGACCATCATGCTGCTGCGCGTCTACCGCATGGAAGCGCCGGTAACCGTTGCCTTCATCCCAGAGTACGGCGGCTGCAAGTCTTGGGTGGACGTCATACCCACCGTCAACCTCGGCCAACTCACGCCGGTCGTCGACGACGCCACCTTCGCCCACATGGTGGAAGCCGTCCGGGGAAGCCTGGGGCTGGTAACCGCATAGCTGGTTCCAAATTGGGTTCGGTGCACCACACCGAATCGCGGCGCCGCCTGGTGATAAGTTATGTCAAGCCTGCTTTCAATGCTGGAACAGGAAAGGCGATACAGACTACTGTTGCCAGAACGGAATGCGCTAAACGCGGAGTCGGCTTTTGCCCTGATTCGGGATATGCCCTACCAGCGCGCGAGTTCCCGCCACCCAGAGGCTATCATTCGGGAGTGGCGGGGCACGTGTTCCGGGAAACACTACCTGCTCGACGAGATTTTCCGAGAACTTGGCCACGATTCACGGGTCATAATGTGTACGCACCGTTTCACTTTGGAAAACACGACCCACTTCCCCAGCGAGCTGCAGAACCTCATTGCAGGAAACTCGGTGCCCGACGTTCATACCTACCTGCGTGTCGAAACCCCATCGGGCTGGATGACCGTGGACGCCACCTGGCCGTCCAGCGCAGCGCCCCTGGGTATGCCCGTCAACCAAACCTTCAAAGCCGGCCACGACATGGCCATCGCCTGCAACCCCATCGACTACTACCCAGTGCCCGAGGGCCAGGATCCCCAAACCTTCAAAGAACAAATCATCGCCGATTTCTGCGGCCCCAGCAGCCAGGTGCGGGAGCAGTTCATTGAAGGAATGAGCCGGTGGTTGAGCGAATCTACTGGACGGCACACATTGCGATAGTAGCGTCCAGCTCCTCCAAAAATAATCCGTTGAACTTTTGCGTTACCAGGCAATCCAATAGTACGACTTCACAATCCCAGTAGAAGGACAATTGCACCATGAAATACCGCAATCTCCCCCGCACCGATTTAATGCTGTCCGAAGTTGGCTTTGGCGTCTGGACCGTGGCCACCAACTGGTGGGGCCGCATCCCCGAGGAGATGCGCCGCAGCCTCCTTGAAGAAGCTCTCGAACTGGGCATCAACTTCTTCGATACCGCCGACACTTACGGCGAAGGTTATGGAGAAGAAGTGCTCGCCAAGTTCATGGGCCACCGCCGGCACGAAATGATTATCGCTACCAAATTCGGTTACGACTTCTACGACCAGTCCACGCCGCGCATTGGGCATGGGGAACGACCGCAGAAGTTCGAGCCGGAGTTTATCCGGTTCGCCTGTGAGCAATCTCTGCGCCGCCTGAACACTGACTACATCGACCTGTATCAGCTGCACAACCCGCGCATTGCCACCATCGAAGACGACGATGTTTTCGAGACGCTGGAAGCCCTCAAAGACGAGGGTAAAATCCGGCACTACGGCTCCGCTCTTGGCCCAGACATCGGGTGGTTTGAAGAGGGGCAGGCCAGCATGGAAGAGCGACACGTCAGCAGCATGCAGATTATCTACAGCATCCTGGAACAGGACCCGGCCAAGGATTTTTTCCCCATCGCCGACCGGGAACAGGTCGGATTGCTGTCCCGCGTGCCCCATGCCTCGGAAGCCTTGACCGGCCGCTACGACGCACCGCCGGAGTTCGACGAGTCCGACCACCGTTCCTTCCGCCGGCACCAGTGGCTCACCGAGGCTTTGATCAAAGTCGACCAGGTGAAGTTCCTGGCCGGCGAAGAGGTGGGGCGCACCATGAGCCAGGCTGCCATTCAATTTGTGCTCCACCAACCCACTATCACCAGCGTGCTCCCCAATTTCACCACGCTGGAAGAGTTGCAAGAATACTCGGACGCGGTGGACACTCCGGATATTACTGAAGGCGATCAGGCCATCATCGACGATCTCTGGGCCAACAATTTTTACATTGAGGAACCGGAGCCCGCGTTTCGCGAGATTTAGCCTGGTGCAATCTCTACCCGAGAATCACCCAGGCCAGCGTTTCAACTTCAACCTGAATTGACAGCCCCAAGGGCTAGTGATAACTTTCACATAGTCCTTTTTATCCTTCGCACGAGGGGAGCCTTTTCCTGATGCCCGTTAACATTTGCGTGCTCGCCAAACAGGTCGTTGACCCTGAGATGCCGGCCGCTGCCTTTCGAATCGACAGCGATTCCCTGCAAGTCGTCACACCGCTCAACATCCCCCCGGTGGTCAATGGTTTTGACGAGAACGCCGTGGAAGCTGCCCTGCGAATCAAGGATGCGCAGGACGCCAACATCACCGTAATTTCGTCAGGCTCGACGTTCGCGCTGGACGTGATGAAAAAACCGCTGTCCATGGGCGCCGATGAGCTCGTTTTGCTGCAAGACGACGCGTTCTCCAACACCATCGACGCCTTCCTGACGGTGCAGATGCTGGCCGCCGCCGTCAAAAAACTGGGCGGATTCGATTTGATTATCTGCGGGAGGCAAGCTTCCGACTGGGACAACGCGCAGGTTCCCCTGGGCGTTGCCGAAACCCTCGGCGTGGCCTGCATCACCCTGTGCAAAAAGGTAAACGTGCAGGACAACAAAGTGATTGTTGAGCGCCTGGCGCCGGACGGCTACGATGTAGTTGAAGCTCACCTGCCCGCGTTGGTAACCGTCAGCAATGAGCTGGGACAGCCGCGCTATCCCACGCTACGTGGCATCATGGCCGCCACCCGCAAACGCCCTACCGTCTGGACAACCGGTGACCTGGACCTGAGTCCTGACCAGCTGGAGCCACGCATAACATTGCACGACCTTTTCATTCCCCAGAGCGATCAGGAATGCGAACTCATCGAGGGCGACGATGACGCCGACTCGGCCCGCAAGCTGGCTCTGCGCCTGCGCGAAGACCGCCTCATTTAGTCCCGTCACTTCTTCTAACCACCAACGGAGACGATAATGGCAGACGCAACCGGAATTCTGGTTTTCGGGGATGCTCCCGCCGGTCAGCTGGGTTCTACCGCTCAGGAACTGCTTGCCGCCGGCCGCTCGCTGGCGGACAGCCTCGGGCAAGAACTAACCATCGCGCTGTTGGGCGCCGATGTCGCTCGTGCGCCGCAACAGGCGATCTCGCAAGGCGCCGACCGGGTGCTAGCAGTCACCAGCCCGGCATTGGGGGATTACCATCCCGACCTGTACCTGTCGGCGATGCAGTCGGTGGTGACCGAGACCAACCCCGGCATAATCCTGATTTCTCGCAACAACGAAGGGCGCGAACTCGCGCCACGGCTGGCGTTTCGCCTCGGCGTTGGCCTGGCCCAGGATTGCCTCGAAGTGGGCGTGGACACTGACACCGGCCGCCTGTTAGCGAATCGTCCGGTATATGGCGGTAGCGCTGTCGCTGTGGTCAGCTGCAATCAGACCCCACAGATTGCCGCAGTGCGACCCAAAACCTACGAACCCCTGGACGCTGACTCCGCCCGTTCCGGCGACGTGATTGCCTACCCAGTGGACATTGACGCATCCGAAGCGAAAAGCCGAGTCGTGGATGTCGTTCAGGAAGAAGCCGCCGGTATCAAACTTGAAGACGCCCGCATCGTGGTGTCAGGCGGCCGAGGCCTTGGCGGCCCGGAACCCTTCGCCCAACTGGAAGAGCTGGCCGCCCTCCTCGGCGGTGCCGTGGGAGCATCCAGGGCGGCTGTCGACTCGGGTTGGGTTCCGGCAAATCAGCAGGTCGGGCTCACCGGCAAGACCATCACTCCAGACCTGTACATCACCGTCGCCATCTCCGGGGCCAGCCAGCACATGGCCGGCTGCAGCGGCTCCAAAGCCATCGTCGCCATCAACAAGGACGGCGACGCTAATATATTCAAAGAAGCCCGCTACGGAGTCGTCGGCGACTGGGAAAAGGTAATTCCGGCGTTGACCGAAACCATCCGCGAACTAACCCAGTCCTAGAGCGGATTATTCCTCGCATACGATGGTTGTGTCACCCATCCCGCCAGATGCGAATGGAACGAAAACGCCAACAGTGAACGGCGTGCCGATGGTGCATCTAACGATGCCAGGGGTAGTCGCAGGAGAACCACCGAAATGTCGTCCCCGTACCTGAGGAATCTATCTCACCAGCAACGCGGCGCGTTGATCACCAACCTGCATGAATCCTAGGGTGGTAATTGCTTCATTTGTGGGAAACCAATCAGCTTGGAGCTTCACGCGGACACTATCGACATCGATCACATTCAACCTACTCAAGGCGGAGTAAGGACGGTCCAGAGAATTTCGGCTTAACGCACGATTCATGCAATCGGTCAAAGCATTCCACTAACTTACGGGTGGCCAGAGTGCTGGCCTCCTTCGATGTCATTGCACAGTCTATCGCGCACGAGAACCGTTCTCCGAATTTGGGCGATGTCCTTGTTAAACACGGCGGTAGCCAATATCTTCTTCGGATGAAGGCAGTCGGCAGTACACTTGAGATCACCTACCCGGAAATCGGCCGAAACGACGTTATTACGTTCCCAGTGTACGACGACGAAATATCAGGTTTTCGTTCCTCGTTCATCGACCTGCCGATCGAATACTTACACCACGATGACTACATCAACCCGAGAGCAATCGGCAACAACCTAAGAAAAATGGTAGAAGAGTTCCACAAAAAACTCCCACAACTGCATATCTCACTAGGAGCCTGTCTGAGAAACAATGTTCTAAACGATAATCGTCTCGATCAAGGTTATTATCACGATATTCCACATATAAAGGCCTATTATCCAAGAAACAGGTCAAAGCATGACGCTATTAGTCTCTGACAACTAATCCTCAGACAGGCTCCTAGGGTGGATAGATTCGTCTCAGGGCAACCAAGCGAAAGTTAAAGTCTTCGATGGACAGCATAAGGCAGCTGCTCAAATCCTCTTGGGAGCTCGAACCTTACCCGTAAGAGTGTTCATTGACCCCGACACCAACCTACTTTTAACCGCCAACACCAACGCTGCGACCACTCTGCGCCAAGTAGCATTTGACAAGTCAGTGCAACGCAGCTTAGGGAGTTCACTGCTCAGCAACCGGATGAACAGATACCGCGAGGAACTTGGTATCGAACCGGGTGACGAGAACTTCTCAGAGCTGGACTTGGTAAATCACTTCAAAGGCGAAGGGAAAGAGATGAGGAGGTACATCGTTGACAGGGTGCGCGACAGCATAACCACTCATCTCATCACGAAAATAAGCTCAGGGATTACATAGAATACGGTGGCAAAAGCGGGGATAAACCGCTGAGTTACAGCACTATACAGCACTATAGCGAAGACCTTCTATCAATTCTTCATAAGTAACGAAGTTTTGATAACGCCATTCAACTACAACTTCGAGGGAGGTACCAACCCGCGCCAACTAGAAATTGACCACGTGGTTCGGCTGATGAACATCATTGCGGATCACATTTACATAGGGCAGTTCGACCCCACAAGAGGAATCCGGCGCATAGAGAATGATGTCCAGAAAGGCCAAGACATATCAGAACCGCACCTACGTGCCTTTAGGATGGCAAAAGAAGAAATCATCCACAACTGGCTACGGCTCGTGCGACAGATCGTGTACCAATACTTCATCACGACCGGAAAGCCAATTGACGAGGGAAAGCTCTTCCAAGACGAGATTCCCGAAGCCTGCTGGCAGAACATAGAGAACTTCATTGATGCCTTGAAACACCTACCATTGTGGGTAAATAAGGACCCCTCCATATCCGCGTTCGGTGCCAAACAGAACAACGCCTACTGGCATTCGATATTCAAAACAGGGAAAACCCCGGACGGCGCAGTAGTCATGCACGAGGGCCTTGACCTCCTAGAAATGATCAAAGGAGATGAGTAGCAGGATAGTCTGATAGTGGGATTGCTGCCCTACTCTACCACCACGTCATCTATCAGCCGCACCGCCGCCGTCATGCCCGTTTCTGGCTGGATACCACAGCTTTTCAACCTACCCAGCGTCTAGGTTCTGTTGACATTTCATTATAATGGCCGTATGTCAAACATCAGATTATCACCAGAACAGTGGGTCAGGGTTCTCGATTTCTTGCGTGGCCGCACCGGCCTGTACGTCGGCCAGGAAGCGGATTGCCGGCGTTTCGTCGAGGCCGTCTTATGGATTAACCGCTCTGGGGCCCAATGGCGACTGCTGCCAGCTGAATACGGGAACTGGAACAGCGTCTACAAACGATTCGCCCGTTGGACTGACCAAGGCGTCTGGGCACAAATGCATCAACATTGCTCCGACGACCCGGATCTGGAATACTTGATCATCGACAGCACGGTGGTCCGGGCGCACCCTTGCGCGGCGGGAGCTCCCCCAAAAAGGGTGGCCAGACGGCCCAAGCCCTGGGCCGGAGCCGCGGCGGGTTCAGCACCAAGATTCACGTGAGCGTGGACAGCTTGGGCAACCCCTTGCGATTCATACTGACCGGAGGGCAACAGCACGACATCACTCAGGCGGAGGAGTTAATCGCCGGTTATGCTGGCGAGCACGTACTGGCCGACAAAGGGTACGATGCCCAGGAGTTTCGCCAGCACATCCTGGAACTGGGTATGATGCCGGTCATTCCGCCCCGCTCGAACCGCAAGGAACCCGCCGACTATGACCGGCATCTGTACCGGGAGCGCCATCTGGTGGAATGCTTCATCAACAAGATGAAGCACTATCGCCGGATCTTCTCCCGGTTTGAGAAGCTGGACACCAGATACCTCGGCTTCCTGCACTTCACCGCCGCTCTCATCTGGCTACGGTGAAATGTCAACAGAACCTAGCCACCAAACAGTTGTCGGCGCAGTTCGTCTTGATTGATTTCCAAGTACGCGGCGACCCGGTGCAGAATCTCATGCAGCGTACCAATCTTCAGTTGGCTATCACGCGGGACCGAAACGTGATGCTCTCGTCCTTTGATGTTAGTAACCAACCGCATATGGCTGCCCCTTTGACGCACCACCTGATAGCCGTATTGCCAGCGCAGCCGACGAACCAATTCATCACCGGACATATCCCTGGGCAGCATTACACTGTCACTACCTCATCTCTTACGAGACGCAGCCGGAATGTTTCGGGAGTCATGCCTGCATCGAAATGGCACAGCACGGCGTCTTGTGCCATGACCTTTCAAATCCTCCCATGAATCACCCTGGGTAATGATGTCGTACCCTACCGCTGCGGCGTAGTAGCCGCCCTCCTCGGCCTCATACACTTCAAAAACTACTTCGTCTGGCATAGTCAAACGCCCTCCATTCGCCGGGTCTGTGTCCTGGGTAGAATTGTAGCAACCTAACCCGTTGGCATCGTCCCTTCTAAACCAACACGACGTTATCTATCAGCCGCACCCCCCCCACCCTAGCCGCCACCGCCACCATCGCGGCCTGCTCCCCAATCGCATCCACCCCCACCATCGTTTCCGCGTCCACCACCCTAACGTAGTCCACCGACTCCACCAGCAGCTCCGACCGCAACACCGCCAACGCTGCCGAGCGCAGGGCTCCAGCGTCCTGCTCGCCCGACCGCCAGAGTTGTTCCGCAGCGCACAATGCCCGGTATATGACCGGCGCAGCCTGCCTTTCATGCGGTTTCAGGTAGGCATTGCGACTGCTCAACGCCAACCCGTCCGGCTCACGCACGGTGGGCATTGTGACTACATCAACGCCCAGATTCAGGTCGCGCGCCATGCGACGAATTACTGCGACCTGCTGGCCGTCTTTCTGGCCGAAATACGCGCGGTCAGGCCGCACTATGGTGAACAGCTTCGCCACCACCGTTGCCACGCCCCTAAAATGGCCGGGCCTCACCTCGCCCTCCTGGCCCTCTGCGACCGCGCCGGGTTCTATCCAGGTGTCGAATCCGGCCGGGTACACCTCCTCCGGCGGGGGCGCGAATACCAGGTCTGCCCCCTGTTCCTCCAGCAATGCCAAATCCCGTTCCATGCTGCGGGGATAGCTGGAAAAATCTTCGCTCGCTCCAAACTGCGTAGGATTGACGAAGATCGACACCGCCAGTATCGCGTTGTCGCAGCGAGCCTGTGTAGTCAGCGACAAATGGCCCGCATGCAGGGCGCCCATCGTCGGCACCAATCCCAGCGGACGGGCGGCGACCCGGCACGCCATCGCCATCTCATCGCAGGTCTGTATTATCTCCATCCTCGCCTCATGTCGCCTAGCCGACCAGTCCGACCTGCAGTGGCGCAGGTTAGTTTGGTGGGAACAGCTCGTCAATCTCGCGCTGCAGTCGGTCTTGCTCTGTCTCCACTGGTGCGCCCGCCGGCACCGGACCAGCCGGCAGCGCCATCTCCTGGTAGAACGTCTCGTCATAATCCCGGGGCCGCAGCACCAGTGGCATCGGAACGGCGTGCCCGAACACCAACGCCTGCTGCTTGCTGCTCAAGCGCGACAGCACGTCCCTCAGTTGGCTCGAATCCCGCGCTCCCATCAGGACCGCCGACATATCCCGGTCGTCGTTGAGACTGCAGGTTAACCGGGTACCCAGCTGACTCATCACCTCAGAGTCGATGCCACTGGGACGCTGGTCGACAATCATCAGGGTTACATTGTACTTGCGAAGTTCCCGGGCGATGGTGCCAAAAATGGTCTGCGAAGCGACCTCCGGCGTCAGGAATTTGTGGGCTTCCTCGATGAAAATCACCAGCGGACGCGGATCGGCGCCCTGCCCTCCGTCGGCCAGCTCCTTGCGCCGCACCCATTCTTCGTGTATGCGGCGAGTCAGCAGGTTGCTGACCAGTACGTAGGCTGCTTCGTTCCTGCCGTACTGCCCGAATTCCAGCACCACATGATTTCCGCGTTGCAGGTGTTCCACGATGCTGCGGGCGGCGTTTGCCCCGGCAGCATCGTCCAGAAACTCGAACCGCTGCCAAGCGCTCAATCGCCGGTGCAGGGCTGCCAGCGCCGCCGCATTGACACCGATGGCGTCCGCCAGGTCCGGAATATCCGGGCCGCCCAACACCATAAACTCACCTAGCCAGCTGCGCCGGGCAAAATGCCTTTCCAGATTGTAGGCCGCTGCCGCCGCTACCGCCGACAGGCCCAACGACTCTCGCAGCATTTCGATATCCGCCGGCTGGATTTCGTTATAGCCGATGCGCACGATCCCATCAGGCGTGATCCCCCGCCGTTGGCTGCTTTGTTGGTCAAGCGTGAACGTAACCACGCGGCTGGGAAATAGCTGTTTCAACCCCTTGACCTGGCTTCCGCGGTCGTTGTCCTGGCCCTGCCACCCATACTCGTTCTGCATATCAAAAACGAGCGACACCACTTCGCCCTGTTTGACCAGTCCCGCCAACAGCATACGAGCCAGGAAGGTTTTCCCCGACCCTGATGCACCGAACACACCCACCGACCGGCTCGCCAGCGCACTCAAGTCCAGGCGGACTGTGGCGCCGTCCATCGCTTGGGGAGCGCCCAAAGCCAGCGCCGTATGCTGCGGAGCATTGAATACAGCGTCAATGTCAGCCTGCGATGCCGTAAACACCGGGGAGAAATGCTCCGGTATCGTTGTGGAGGTTTCTGGTTGAATACTGTAGGCGTTGCCATCCGGCACGGCGATTCCCGGCATAACCGACAATACTCCGTAGGCCGTCGTACCTCCCACCACCTCGGCCAAAAACGCGTCGCCCCCGGTGGGCGGAAAATGCCGCAAACTGTCGTCCACCGTCCGCAGTTCGATGTCCGTAACCA
The DNA here is from genome assembly GCA_030341885.1 of Geodia barretti. Lineage (NCBI taxonomy): Eukaryota > Metazoa > Porifera > Demospongiae > Tetractinellida > Geodiidae > Geodia > Geodia barretti. Next base: position 19,744 of record CASHTH010001861.1, read on the forward strand.
CGCCAAAAAACCGCTGCCGCCGCCCCTGAACGGTGACGAACGACCCCACTGGCACATCCTCAACAGAGGCCCCACCGACACCATCCAGCCGAACCTGCAAACCGCGAGACAGCTGCCCGCCAACCACAACGCCGATCTGACGACCTGGCGCCGCCGCCGCGTGAGCAAACCGTCCATCCCCGTTGCCGTTGTTATTGGTCATACGGCGATCTCCCGCAGCATGGTGTAAAGGCGCTGAGATTCCCCCGCCAGTTCGATTGCCAGCATACGCCCGGCCCGAATCAGGAACCCGCGCCGGTCGGCAACCGTTGCCGCCGACCGTTGCAGAAAAGCTGTCATCGCCAAATCTGCTGTTAGAGAACCATCCGCCATCAGCAATCGTAAGAACTGCAATTGACGAACAAAAGACGCCACCTCCGCATCATCGCACAGGAAAACAAACGAGTGGAGGTTTGGCGGCACTGACGGCAATCCCTGCCTGATGTCCAACCCGTCAACGTAGCCGGTAACGGTGGCCGTGAATCGGGTGGTCAAAACCGACAGCAATTGCGGGTTCTGGGCGTAAATCTCCTCTTCCGTTTCCAGGTCCGCGCCCCGGGCCGCCAGGGGACGGCTGGGGTCAAGCGGCTCATGCCAAATGTCCCGCACCACCGCATAAACAGCCGGAGACCCAATCCGTAGCAACGACCCCAAAGGAGGCGGCGAGTGCAGCTCGTAACACTGCACTTCCACCCGTTCCGTGTGGGAGACGATCACTTCGCCGACACGGCGTCGTGTTTCCATGCTAGTCATGGCAACTCTGAATATCCTGATTCCGTCGGTTGCTCCGATTTTAGCATCTCCGTTGTAAAGGAACACTGCGGAAAGGTCACCTGCCCGATTAATCCGCTCACCTCGCCTTGAATGAAACCCCGATAAAAACGGGCTTTCGCGAGGACGAACATTGCCGTCGATGATTGACAACGATTGTTGTTATGCTATGATTGTTCCCGCAAATCATTGCAACAATGGGCAACAATGGCAGGTAAACCATGTCTGGCCACGAATCAGCTATCGACCGTTTGCGCACCCAGGGTTACCGCATGACTCCCCAGCGCCTCTCCGTGCTGGACATTGTGGCCAGTCGCTCTGGCCACGTCGGCGCCGACGAAGTGTGGAACCGGGTAAAGATGCAGCACCCTTATGTTGACTTGGCAACCGTTTACCGCACGTTGCAATTGTTGAAGCGGATTGGTGTCGTAACCGAGGTGGTGATCGGGAACAAGCTGCACTTCGAGCTTACCGACCAGCACAACCGTCACCACCACATGGTTTGCTCGCATTGCGATGCCGTGCAAACGCTCAGCCCCGCCTATCTGGGCGAGCTCAGCCAACGATTGCAACTGGAATTCGGTTTCACGCCGGATTTGGAGAATTTCACGATAGGAGGCACCTGCGACAAATGCGCCGGCGTTCCCCAGCAATAGTCCTGTCTGACATCTTCTGCAACCGGCTTGCCCGGCTCGCGGCGGCAATTAGCCTGCCGACTGCCCTGATATTGATCCTGGGAACCGCCTGCGCCGAACCTGCCGCTCCCGCCAGCACCAATGAAACGGCCATGGCCACCGATACTCTGGAAGTGGTCTCAACAGTGTCCCCAATCACCAGCATCGTAGAAAATATCGGCGGTACACGCATCCGGTTACGGGGCGTAGTGCCGGAAGGCGTAAACTCCCACTCCTTCGAACCCGCACCGTCGGTGGCCGCGATCCTCTCCAACGCCGACCTGGTTTTCCTCAACGGCCTATTCCTGGAGGAACCCACACTTGAAATGGCGAGCGCCAACCAGAAAGCCGGATCCGAAATCGTCAGCCTCGGCGAACAGGCCATCACCCGAGACCAGTGGCGGTTCGATTTTTCCTTCCCACGAGAAGGGGGCCACCCCAACCCGCATCTTTGGCCGGACCCGATTCTGGCGTTGCGCTACGCCCAAATCGTGCGGGATAAATTGGCCGAACTTGACCCGGACAACGCCGACTACTACGCCGCCAACTATGACACTTTCGACGCCCGAATCGCTGCGTTGGACGCAGCCATCATAGTGGCCGTGGCCACGGTCCCACCGGAGAACCGCAAGTTGTTGACCTACCATGACTCCTGGGCCTATTTTTCGCAACGGTACGGTATGACGGTGATCGGTGCGGTTCAGCCGTCGGATTTTTCCGAACCATCGGCGCGCGAAGTTGTGGACCTGATCGAGCAGATCAGATCGGAAGGCATCCCGGCAGTGTTCGGGTCCAACGTGTTTCCCAGCGACGTGATGCAAACCATAGCCTCGGAATCTGGCGCGCTCTACGTTGACGGGCTTAGCGACGACGACCTACCAGGCTCGCCTGGAGACCCTCGCCACACCTATATCGGGCTGGAAGTAACCAATCTGGAAATAATGATTAGCTCGCTCGGCGGTGATCCCGGCGGCGTTGCAGGACATCGACACCGGCCCGGTATTCGTTGGCGAATCCACCGCGATTTACCCTCAGTAGCCGCCTATGTTACACCCACCTGAGCTAGAACATCTGCACCGGCCCGACCCGGACGCGCGACCCATCGTCGAATTGCAAAATGTAACCGCCGGTTACAACGGTAACCCGGTGTTGAGAGACATCGACCTGCGCGTGATGCCTGGCGATTTCCTGGGTTTGCTTGGTCCCAGCGGATCCGGCAAAACCACCCTCCTCCGCACGGTGCTTGGCGCAGCCAACGTCATGTCCGGCGCGGTTCGCGTGTACGATAAACCCGGCGGTCGGCACAATCGAGCCGGCTATGTCCCGCAGCTGGAAACCATCGACTGGAACTTTCCGGTAACGGTGGAAGAAACCGTCATGATGGGCCGCACCATGGTCAACGCTTGGTTCCCCTGGTATCGCCGACGTGAACGGGAAATGGCCCTGGACATGATGGAACGCCTGGGCATCGCGGACCTGGCGAAACGACATATCCGTCAGTTATCCGGCGGCCAGCAGCAACGGGTCTTTCTGGCGCGGGGCGTTGGTGAGCAACCCGGAATTGCTGCTGCTGGACGAACCGACTTCAGGCGTGGATGTAAAAACCCGCGACGACGTGATGCACCTGCTGCACGACCTCAATCACGCCGGCGT